>JAQOSZ010000120.1:12500-39071 GCA_030347455.1 Kentomonas sorsogonicus | reverse complement strand
GTAGAAAACCATGATTCAGGGGAAACACACACACACACACACGCACACAAATATATTTCTGTCTGTGACACCGTTGAGATTAATTCGTAAAGAATAAAGACAAGAGCCGCAACAACAGAAATCAAACAAGAGAGAGAGAGAGAAGAAGAGAAATGAAGGAGGGGGAAGTGCGTATAAATACCAAAAAAATATTTATGATAACATGAATAGAAGAAGATACGGAGTCCGTTATCCTCCCCCCCACACTCCATTTTACTCATTCATCCGATGGCAGAGGGCAGTTGGGGGACGTAATAGGAACTCTCTGCGCCTCCTCTAATAGTAAATCGTCTCTGCTCATCTCATGCAGACTACGAGTGATATTACTATTATTATTATTATTACTATTATTATTATCGGTCTGTCGCAGCGGTGTGTGATCACTGGAGCGGTAGTCAAAGTGATGGTACGAGCCGCCCATATCATTACTATTACTATTACTATTATTATTATTATAACTGTTATTATTACTGTTATTATTATCCGATTCAAAGGCCTCTCCTACAGCAGTGGCGGCGGCGGCGGCCCCCACATTTGCCTGATAATTGTGAATGGCGTAGATGTCGGTGTTGTCGCTCAGATTCACATTGTTACTCCGCTGAATGTAACTGTTGTGTTTACTCACCATTGGTGAGCGGCGGATGCCGGAATTGCCTCTGTTATTATTATTATTATTATTATTATTATTGTTGTTGTTGTTGTGAAATGCACTCAGCTGAGAGTTCTTCTTGAGAGGACGTGGGCTGGGGGACTTGTCAAAGTAGCTGTCAGAATTATTATTATTATTATTGTTTTCCCACAGTGTGAAGGAGTGCTGGCGGGTGGAAGCTTTGGAGTGTTTGCGGGACGACACGCGGGAATTATTATTATTATTATTACTGTTATGATTCTTATAGCTCTCTGACGCGTAGTAATTCGTGTTAATTTCATTCTCCTCCTCTTGTGTGATATTTCTGTAGCCGCCGGCGGGGACGACAGAGGCGGCGGCGGCGGCAGCGGCGGCATTGGAAGACTCATTTCCTTGCATATTATTATTATTACTACTACTACTATTCGTATTATTATTCATATTATTGTTATTATTAGAAATAATACTCTCGTGATTTTTATTCGTAGGATTCTCCGCGTACTCGGCGCCGGCGCCGTAAATGTCCTCCGGCGGGGGGTAATGATAGTAGTAGTGCTCGTAGCACACCTCATTCAGAGGGGGCACCACCAGATCGCAGCTCAGATCGTAAAAGGACTTGTTGATATTATTATTATTACTATTGTTATTACTATTGTTGTTGTTATTATTGTGATTCGTGGGGGAAGAAACGGCGCCGCGGCCGGCCGCGTAGAAGGAGGGCTTTGTGTTTTTCAGTGCCTCCTCCTCCTCTTTTTCAAAGGCATTGGCGTAATTGCGAGAGTTATTACCATTACCATTACGATGATGATGATGATTGTTATTATTATTACTATTACTATTATTATAATGATTGTCGCAGCAGGAGGAGCAGTAACTGCCGCCGTCACTGCCGCTACATTCGTCCTCCTCCTCTTCTAGGAATAAGAGAATTTCTGATGGCTCCCGCAGTGCCCTCCGCCCCCGCAGCCCTTCATTCTCTTCATTCTCTTCTTTATCTTTTTCATCTTTACCATTGCTATTACTGTTGTTATTATTGTTATGGCTGTGATGATGATGATTATTATTATTTTGATTATTTCGGAGTTTGCAAAACGGATTTCGGCAGTTGTGATTCTTCTCAACAATATTATAATGAAGCGCCCGCACACTCCACCGCTGCTCCAGGCGGCTGACCGGATAGAAATTATTATTATTATTATTATTGTTATTAACATTACTGGCGTAGTAGTTTTTCCCGACCGCGCTCGGTGGAAATTCGTAGCGTCTCTTATTATGCGCCAACACCAGGTCGTTCTCAATCAGCTCCGTGTACAGAAATGGGAAGGGGTGATACACGGGGGGCAGCAGCTCTACTTTTTCCTCCTCTTCCTCCATTTGTTGTTGTTGTTGATTTCGCCCGTTGTTGAATGAATCGCTGTTATTTTTATTATTGTTTTGATCATTATTATTATTGTTCGTATGACAAGGGTCCTGGTGGGTGTTACTGCCACCACCACCATTATTATTATTACTATTATTATTATTATTATTGTCCGTATCCTCCCCCCGCCGCCGCCGCCTCTGCCTCTCCTCCTCCACCCTCATCTGTTCCCTCACACTGCGTCGGAAGGCGCGCGCGAGGCGCTGCACGTCTCTCCTCCCGGAGATGTTATTGTAATTCGGGTTGATGTCGTTATTCTCATAGTCGTTACGCTCGAGAGACGTGAGAAAGGTATGAACGCCGGGGCGGCGGGGGTGATGGTGATGGTGGTGGTGATGAAGAGTATGTGTGGCTGCGTCGTTATTATTACTATTACTATTATTATTGTTTTCATTTGAGCTGCGGTGTGAGTTGCATTCGCTGGCGGTCGCCTCTCCGCCCAAGTTCATTCCCTCCGCCGTTTCCTTTTCTTTAATTTTCTCCCGCTCCTTTGTTTCCTGTGAAATTAAACCACTTAACTCTGTTCCAAATGACAGTTTGCGGATATTACCATTATTATTATTATTATTACTGGCGCTGTTATTGTTGTTGCTATTACTCTCATTCCCATAAGTATTACTATTACTATTACCATTACCATTATTAGCATTATTATTATTGTTATTATTAATATCATTAAAATTCTCACCACCACCACCCTGCTCGCCCTCACTCTCACTCTCGCTGCCGCTGTACGTGTCGAAACTTTCCACACTCTCCGCGCTTTCCGACGGCGGCGGCGACGGCAGAATGGAAAAGCCGCGGCGGACGGGTTTCCCCAGCACCGGCGGCAGCGGCCGCGCGCGGCCCTCAATGTGGCTGTTTAACTCCTCAAGAAAAGCCGTCGTCAGACGCGGGCGATTCGGTAGAAGCGAATTATTATTATTATTATTATTATTATTATTATTATTATTATTATTATTATTAAGTGAGGAGCCTTGAATGCCCTTTTTGATGTTTGAGAATAAACTGCTGTGAGTGTGGCTGTTGCTGCTGCTGTTGTTGTAATGGTGATGATGGTGGCCGGCGCTGGTGCCGCTGATACTCGTGTCTTCCGAATTATTATTATTGTTATTATTATTACTATTATTATTATTATTGTTTAATTTTTGCTGTTTTTGCAGTTGTTGCTCCTCTTGGTATAGAATTTCCTCAATATTATAGTAACACTTCTCTGCCCCTCCGGTCAGAGTGGGGGAAGAAAACGAGTGATTACCATCACTACTATTACTATTATTACTATTATTATTGTTATTATTATTCATTCCGAGAACTTTCTGCATGTAGTATCTGCCCGCCTCCCGCCGCAGCCACAACGTCCGCAGCTCCCAGCAGCTCTTAATATAAATAGACACAGGGGTCCCGAGCGTACACAGCAGCACGTCCTCTCTCCTCTTTAGATTGACAATCTGCGGACTCTGATGGTCGTCGGCGTTTTGCAGAATAAACTGCCGCTGTTGCCGTTTTTTGCGTAACTCTTTATCGCCGTAGTGGTCGTAAATGTCTCCCGTCGGCCGCACGCAGAGACCGACGTTTGCGCTGTGTAGCATATCATCATCGTTAATATTATTATTATTATTATTATGATTGTTGTGATTGTTATTATTAGAGTTATTTGTGTTTACTTCATACAAGAAGTAGTTCCCGTTATTACCATTATTATTATTATTATTATTATTACTGTGGTTGCTTTCACCTCCGCTCAGACTGTTTGTGCTTTCTAAATGGTTATTAGTAGTAGTATTATTGTGTGCGTGGTGATACCACCGACGGCTGACGTTATTATTCGCCGTTAGCGCCGCTTCCGCCTCTAATTTCCGCTGTTTTGCGCGAGACATATTATTATTATTATTATTACTATTCTTATTCTTATTATTATTGCGTGTTGAATTTTGCGATGCCATACTGTTATTATTATTATTACCCGGCACCCCCCCGCCGGCGGATGCGGAGGCAGAAGAAAGCGCGAGGGAGGGAATGTATTGCACAAGTGCCGAGTCGTAAAACTGTTCAATTCGTGGGGGTAATTGAATGGGAATTTTCTTCGCCTCTTTATAGAAAAAAAGACCTTTTATCTTTTCCCGCTGCTCCAGCTCCGCCGCCTCTCTCTCTGCCTGCGACATACTGTGGCGGCCTTTTTGATTGCCTGCGTGCTGTTGCTGTTGTTGTTGTTTATATTGTTGTTGATTGTGCGATGACTGGGTGCCGTTATTATTATTATTATTACTATTATTATTATTGTTATTGTTATTGGTGTTGGTGTTGGATGTTGGCATGGTCACTCTCTAAAGTTTCGCTTCTAGATTTTTCTTCAGAGTATTCTTTACAAGTTTTCTTGGTGAGGGGACAATAATGAAATTCGGAGTGATGGACACTCTTCCTTTTATTCAGTTTTACTTCTGTTGTGTTTAAACTAAACTTGTTTTTCTTTTGGTGCTTTGATGGTGTTGTTTTTATTAGTCACTACAGGAAAGAGCAAAATCAGAAGAGAAAAAAAAAGATGCCACTTTGTTTGCTGTCAAGAGAGAATGGAATTACAAATATATATATATATATATATATATATATAATATTAGTGCCACTGCTGAAGAGATCGAAGAAAAATGAAGAATAGCTTAGTTTATATATATCTATGTGAAAGTAGAAGAATTATGAAATATATGTTGAGGCTGAGGACTTGCTACTATTAGTAAAATGAAAAAGTGTCGCTAGCAAAGGGGAGAAATTAATGCTGAGAAAAAGTAAAGAATTAGTTGAACTGTTAGAAAAAACAAAAAAACAACAATGGTGCTGCTAAAAAAAAAGAAATAAAAATTGTCGTTCGTAATAGTACAACACTACTGTTTATAATCTTTCAATTAATATAGTCTTAGAAAAAGAATCAAAAAAAGTAATTCCCGTGTTTCCCTTGTTTCCCTTCTTTTCTCTTGTTTCTTTTAATGTATATTCTTCTCCACTTGTAAAACCGCTTGTGAGTGGTAATAACAAATGGGGACTATAAATACTTGGAAGAAAATAGTAGAAGAGGTAAAGGAAAGTTGAAGAGGAAGAAACAAAAACTAAAAGTAATAGGATGACAAAAATCAACACAATTATTAAAGCTATCAGCAATAATAGAATTGTACGACAAACGAGAAGAAAAATATATAAAGAGTTCAACTGTAGAATAAAAAGAAGAATAACAAATAAAGATAAAAATAAGAAAATAAACGTTTTTAGGGTCAGGAAAAACGTGTATGACAACAGTAGAAACAAGAAAAAATGCAGAGAGGATGGTGAACAACAGTAATAGTGAATAACAAAAAAAAGGAATAAAAAATAATTTTAATTTTTTTCCTCTCTTTCTCTCTCTTTCGTCAGAAATAGGAACACAAGTGATTGTTGTTATTTTAGAGAAACAGAGAAAAGCAAGCAAACACTAAAGCAGGATTAGAGAGTGAGACAGAGAGACAGAGAAAAAATAGAAAAATACAAAAGGCAAAGTGGGGAGGCGATGTGATTCAGCAAAAGAGGGAAAAAAGAAAGAAAAGAAGATAAAAAGAGATAAAATTACTTGATTAAATTTAAAATGTAGAATGGGAGAGATAAAAATGAGAGAGAAAAAAGATAGTAATGAATGCACGATTCTTTGTAACTTTTTTTTCCTATTTCTAATTCCTTTTTTCTTGCATTATATATATATATGAAATGAACGGAGAAAAAGATGATTAAAGCGGATAGGAGAAAAGGAGGTGAGATAAATATATACACATAGAAGAAATTGCATAGAATCAAGTAGAAGCATATATATAAGACATTATATAAAACCAACAAGAGACAATCAATAACGCGCAACGCACGCACCACGCACACTTACGTCTCACCCCGTTCGTGTGTGTGTGTGTGAAGTGAATTGAAAAAAAGTCACTAAATCAGTTGAATTATTTTTTTTTTTTGTAGAAGAGTATCGGCAAACGCAAACAGACATAATATATATATATATATATGTATAAGAAGAGGGAATAATAATAAAGAGGCGGGAAGAGAAAGAAAGAGAGGGTGAAAAAACAAAACAAAAAACGCCTAGTTTTTTATTTTCTTCTTTAATTTTGAGTTTTGAATTCGTTTGCAATGATCGCAAATTCAAGCGTCCCCTCCTGTGCGGATCAGTAAGAGATGATTTAGTCACTTCTCTAAGTACTTCATAATAATTTTCGATCTCTCATTTTTCTCTTTTTTACCTCTCTTTTACCTCTCTTCTTATGATTTTTTATTTTTAAACTGTCACTCTTATTAGCATTGATGTTTCGTTTTGCGGGAATTTGCTACGTAAACATAAATATAGATACAATACAAGCGACATACAGGGGCGGCAATCGCAATACATATAACATAGAGGAGTGAGAGAGAGAGAGAGAATTAAAAGAGAGAAAAAATAAATAAGTTATTTACTTCCAATGTTAGAGTACAGATATTCATTCATTCAAACTTGTACGGATGAAATCGAGAAGACAAGCAAAATAATATATATTATGAAAATATAGCAAAAGAGACAAATTCATAGAAAAAGCGAGAAAGTACGAGACAGACCAGAAAGAGAGAGAGAGAGAGATAAATGATTTTATGATAATAATAAAAACGATAAATACAAAGTGAAGTAAAAAGCGAGACAGTAAGAGGGAGAGAGAGAAAAAAGAGAGCAAAGAAAAGAAAGGAAAAACAGGAATAATAAGCAAAAAAAAATAATGAAAAGAAAACATACAGAGAAAAGAAGAATAAACAGGCGCTAAATACATCACCGTAAGAGAGAAGAAGCAATATAAAAGAATGAGAGAGAGAGAGAGAGAGAGAGAGAGAGAGAGATAATAAAAAAAAAGAATCAAGACACGTGAGTCAAAACTACGAAGCGGAGAAATAAGTTGGGAAAGCCAACAGCGATCTTCCACAAGAAAAAAAAAACAAAACAAAACAAAACAAAAACAAATGTAAAATAATTAAAGCATCGCCACACTCTTAATGCTAGACTCCATAGTATCTGAGAAATCTGTGTCAGGGGCGCCGTACAATTTGCCCAAAGGCGTTTTGCTTTCATTATAATTCACATTGTTATTATTATTATTATTATTATTATTATTACTATTACTATTGTTGGTGGGGGAAGAGAGCGTAAAGCCGTTTCTGTACCAACCCGTATTGTTGCTTGTCGCCGCCACATTTATAACAATATTATTATCAGAATTATTATTATTATTACTTTCATTATAACGCTGACGAGGAAAGCGGCGGCCGCGGGGGTGAAAAGTAGGCAGATCGTCTATACTACTTTCATTATTATTATTATTATCAGCTCCAGGAATAAAGCCGAGTCCTTGCAGCCCGCGCGGGTGAGTGGCAACAGTATTAATATGCTTAAAATTATTATTATTATTATTGTTATTATTATTGTTATTAGACATTTTACCATACATGCTAGATAGTTTGAGATTTCCATCTTTACTCATACAATTAACATTACTATTATTATTATTATTATTAGTTATGTACGGATTTCCATTTTTTGTTGTTGTAGGAGAATTCGACTGGGGAAGATTCCAAGGCATATTATTATTATTTATATTACTATTATTATTATTATACTTTGACGGACTCACACTTCGATTATTATTACTATCAAAATTATTATTAATATTATACATATTACTATTACTGATGTTATTATTATTATGAAGGGTGCGCACGGAGGTGTTTAGACTGCTAAGTCCGCTGCGCGTGTTGTGTATCGTTTCTCCGTCGTCTCCGTAGGCAATTCCGGCTCTGTAGCGGCCACCCATTGATTGAGGATTTAATTTTTTTTAATTTTATTTATTACGTTTTTATTCTTATTAGTGACCAGAATGTAAATTGGTTCAGAGCTTTAATTTTTTAATTCTTTTTTGGTTAATTCGCTTTGGAAAAGAGGAAGAGTTTCCTTTTTTACGTGTTTTTCGTATTTCGTTTCGGTATTATTCCGAAAAAGAATATAGCTCTTATGAATATGTGTATTTAACCTATACTTTCCTTTTTTCTGGAAATAAGAATACTATACTTATTCCTTCTTTTAAATTTGATGTTTATTCTTTTTTTTGTTGTATGTCGGAATGTGGGATAGAGAACTAGACACAAAGAAAGAGAGAGAGACAATAGTAAGTAATGACAGAAGAAAGAAAAAGAAGAGACTTTTTTTTTTTGATGACGCAGCTAAACAATAACTGTTTATACTTTGGAGTGTTTGAGGGTTTAAATTACGGAATAATAATGATATGTGAGAGAGAGAGATAGAAATTAAAAAGTTCTAAGAACATCAGTATTATAATAAATAAAGTGAATAAATAATTGCCCGCTCACATACATACACAAACAAACACAAGGGAAAGAAAAAGTGTACCAAGCAAAACGTCAATGGTGATAATAATAATAAATTTCGCTTTACACATACGAAAATTTACAATACGAATCATACTAAATACATTCACTTTTTTATTATTAGTGATTTGTATTTTTTATTTGGTCACATTTCGTTTGTCATTTAAAACAGAAAAATAATTCTTCTTTTTGTTTTCCAATACGAGAGCTCATAGTATGACATTTATACACTGTTGAGTTTTCTTTACTGTTTTTCTTTTTCTAAAAGAAAAAAAATGCTATTTTCATATTCAAGTCATTTCTCAAATAATAAAAAACATAACAAAATGAATCATTTCGTTAATTCTTTTCTTCTTCTTCTTCTTCCCTTTTGCTTCTATCTTCCTGCGTTCCATGAACGAAAGTTACATAATAATAGAAGCAATAGTAGTAATAATAGTAATAATAATAATAGTACTGCCAGTTATTGATGCTTTATATTTAGATATACAGCGATACGTATTCCTACTGTTAGAGTAGATGGTAGGGGGGGGGGGGAAAGAGGAAGTAAAGCAAAAAAAAAAAAAAGAACAGAAAAAAAAAGAGTAAGAAAGATACATAAAAAAAAAAAAGAAAGAGAAAATGAGAGAGAGAGAAAAAAATAAGTAAAAAGCAATGATGAAAATAGCAATCAAAGGACAAAAATAAAACCGACAGCGCCTTGAGTAAAGAAAAAAATTGGGAAAATGAAAGAAAAAAAGGAGAGATATCAAATTGATATAGAATAACTAACAATAATAATAATAGCAAGTGTGAGAGCATGTAAGAGAGAGAGAGAGAGAGAGAGAGAGAGAGAGGAAGAAATAATAATAGGAAGAAATAAGTACAGTAAATAACAAAAAATAAGTAAATGTGAAGCACATAAAGGGAGAAAAGACGCGGAGGAGTATAATCGATCCGTGCTTTCCATTAAAAAAAGAAAAAATGTATGTAGTAAAGAGACGAAGTAAGAAAATACGGAGAGAAAGAGTCATCGTATAATTGCCAGCCAAACGTATATAGATCTAAGCGCCGGTAATAATAATAATGAAACTCTTTTTAAATTTGCCATGCAAGACAAGAGAGAGAGAGAGATAGAGAGAGAGAGAGAGTGAAAGCAGTCATTTCTCAGTTCTCATGTTGTAATTGTTAAATGAAGAGGAATGCGTTTGCGAGTATAATCTCCCGTTATTATTTCTCCTTTATTTTCCTTACAATTACTACTAAATACTTATTAGTTGTTATTAGTGATATTTTTTGATACATAAATATGAGCATCGATATATACTTTTATATAAAAATTAGTAATGCAAAAATATCAAAGTACATTGACGCTATACGCCACGCTATCATCGGTACGGCTGATATTATAAAAACTGTCATTTGTAACTCCTCCCACATTATTATTATTATCATTATTATCATTTCTCTGACTTTCTTCCTCTTCCTTCCTTTCGTGTATTTGTTGTTGTTGTTCTTGTTGGATCTCTAACAAACTCACAGCGTCGTTGTATTTGTTACCTCCACTATTACTATTACTGTTATTATTATTATTAGTCCGAAAACTCTTTTTCTTTGCCTTAGCCTTCGAGTGGGAGTGCCATTCCTTTTCTTCACTATTGTTATTATTATTGTTGCCTTTACTTTCGTCTGTATCTGTGTGGGGGAGAAGAATAGAGACGACACCGCCAGAAGTGCTGTGGGAATTATTATTATTATTATTATTCTTACTGTTATTACTGTTATTACTATTATGATTACACTTCTTTTCGTTTTCTCCTTTCTGAACGCCATCGGAACTTTCGTTAGTATGCTTATTCTTATTTTTATTTTCATTCTTATGATTATGATTTGCTGGTGAATCGACTTGCAAAAGAAAATCGCAATCACCACCAACACCACCAGCGACACCAACAGCGGCGGCGGAGTTACTACTTTCATTATTACTATTAGTATCAGAATGATTATCTTTTTCATTATTATTGTTCTTATCATCATCTCTATCACTACTTTCTGTGTTATTATCATCATCGTTACTATCTGTTTCTTCAGAGTTTTTGCTTAAAGAGTTATTTTTGAAGTGAAAAGAACAGCTCAACTTTCGTTTATTATTATTATTGTTATTATTATTATTATTATTATTATTATTATTATTTTGCGGTTTCGCATTTTCCTGCTGTTTCCATAAATTAATCAACTCTTCTGGGGAGTATGGACATGAAATTTCGTATATTTGTATATTTTTATCACTGATAGTCGCGCTACTGCCGCTGACATCATTACTCTTCGCATTATAATAATAGTTATTATTATTATTATTATTATTATTAGGATGAGTAATAATAGGCGCTGGGAGCTGACTCATCTTAGCGAGTTTTTATTTTGCTTTTATATGAAAAAAAAACTACTACAGAGTTTCAAAAATGAGTACTGCGAGCTTACACGATGTTTTTTATTTTTTAAAATCGTTATCCTATTTATTTTCTCTAAATTGTCTTTTTTTTCCGTTTTCTAATACTGAATGAAATAATATTAAGTGAAAACGTAAGTAGTGAATGCTTGCTAGTAATAATGCGTGCAATTATTTTTATGAAAAGCAGAGAGAAATAAAAAAGAGAAAATAATGAAAAACTAGAAAAATACACTTGAGACAAGAGTGAGAAAAATAAAAGAGGTGAAAATGGTGAGAATCTGATGTATATATACACTCACCCTAGAAGGGAAGGGGGGAAAGAATATAAAGAAGAGAAATAAATGTAAGAGAGAAAAAGCAGTAATAATAATAATAATAATAGTAGTACAGTGAATAACTTGAAAATAATAGGAAAAATAGTAGTAGGGGACAAAATAATAATACTAATAACAAAAAGAAGAAGATAACGGAAAAAATAAAATGAATGAGGGAAGATGAGAAAAGTGATGAAAGAAGAGATAATTTCTGAGATGAAAGCCAAACAAAACATAACAATAACAGCACTAACAATGCATTTTCCAACACCTGATAGCAGTAAAGAAAAAAAAAGAGAGAACATCTTAACGAGTACTGAGTCACTCATTCATTTTACAGCTACGTCTTTTTTTCCTTTTCAGCGGGAAGTGAATAGTAAAGAGAGTACTAAACACACACATACATTCTTGTTATTCACACAACAATCAAGAAATAGCAAAACATTCGCTTCCAACCGACAAAAAAAGATTTTATATATTCATTTTTTTCAATTTCACTCATTTTTCAAGTTGAATCACATGATACTAAAGACGATAGGGAATAGAAGAAATAAAAATACGTAATAATTTGTTGAAAGATGCAGAATAGAATGAAAGAGCGGACATATATATATATTTACAGATACGGTTGTAGAGAGGGAGAGAGGGAGAGAGAGAGAGAGAGAGAGAGAGAGAGAGAGAAAGTCCTTATATATAAAAAAGGGATCAAAAAGTTGAATATGAGGAAGTAAACGGAAAAACAAAGAAAAAGAATGCGTATATATATTTTTTTTTCTATCACAGAATTTTATAGCCCATTTGCGGTTTAACGACTGATTATTATTTAATGATTATAATCGGAGAAAAATAATGATCAGTTCCTCTATTGAGTTCTGTGTGTTAAATTGCAGTTTTTGCTCTTGCCACGTATATTGTGCCACTGTCAGCTCCAAATACATATATATTACGTAAGAAGCGTATTGCTTTGTATATAGAAAACAAAAGAAGAGGAAAGAAAAAGAGAAAGAGAAAGAGAAAGAGAGAGAAAGAGTTAAAGAATGAGGTTTCAACTAAACATATATAGAAATAAGAATATGTTCAAAGGAAGGGAGAACAGAAATATATAAATATAAATATATATATTCAACAGAAGAAGAAATAGTGATAGCGAAACAAAAAGAGGACTTGAAAGGTAAGCATCGTATTAATAGAAATAATATGATTATTAATAATAATATATCATCAAAACAACAGAATATAACAAATAGACAGCAGCCAAAAACTTTTTCACGTGTTACTATTATTATTTAAATTTGGATACGAAACGACAGAAAAATCTTCAACAATTGTGCGACTCACATTGAAATTAAGTTGATTATTATTATTACTGTAATTGTTATTATTATTATGAGTGCTACTTCCACCTATATCATCACACACACCCACAAGCGTGACAGGCAAAAAGTCCTGCATATTATTATTATTATTATTGCTATTATTATTATTACTATTATTATTTTTATTGTTACTGTTATTATTACTGTTATAATAATTATTATTACTATTGCTATTACTATTATAGGTATTTGTAGTAGCAGCCGACGGGGGAGGCGGAGGGTTTTGGTAGTAATACACCATATCACTTAGGCTAGCGCTGCTGGCATCGAAAAAATGACGACTGCTATTAAAATTATTTTTATTTTTATTATTATTGTTACTATTGTTATTATTATTACTGTTACTGTTATTGCTATTTTGAATTTGATTACCATTATTATTATTATTATTATTATTATTATTATATTATTATTATTATTATTATTGTCTAAATACGGGTGGCGATGAACACTATTGTTGCAACTCGCGACTTGTATTTTACTCTTTAGTTTCTTATTAAGAGGGGCGGCGGGAGGCAAAACATCGCGTGAGAAATCGCCTCTCAAGTAGTTATTATTATTATTATTATTATTATTATTATTATTATTATTATTATTATTATTATTATTCCGAGTAATTCCAAAAAATTCCCCACTTTGGTCGACACCAACGTCGTTTCCCAAATGGATACGCAACACAAGATTTGACAGCTCATCTGTACTCTCCTTCCTACGAGAAGCAGGGGCTTCATTTTTATTATTATTATTATTGTTAACATTTCTACTCAATTTACTTCCCTCCTCTGCGTCACTTCTATTATTATTATTATTACTCTTCTTCTTCTCGTCTGCGTCCTTTTTACTATTCTTCTCCTTCTCATTTTTAGTGTTGTCATTTCGATGTAAAATGTGATAATCCAAATTAGTATGATTGTTACTAATTTCATTATTATTATTATTATTATTATTATTATTATTATTATTATTATTATTATTATTATTATTATTATTAGTAAATAAATTGTTGTATTTGGTATTATACATACGATAGTTATTATTATTCTTATTATTACTACTATTATTATGATTATTATTCTCAGTACTTGATTTGCGATTGGAAGGAACAGTTTGAGAGAAAATGTTTTTCTTTTCTAACGTTTTCATGTGATTATTATTATTATTATTATTATTATTATTATTATTATTATTATTAGTATTATTCACATTTTCAGTTTCCTCCTTAATTTCCTTTTCTTCTTGAAAATATTCAGTATCAAGTGCCAAAAAACTCATCCCTTTCTCTTCCCTTTTACTACTCAACTTATTATTATTATTATTACTATTATTATTATTACTAGTTCTTTTTCGATTTCCAGAGTTATTTGGACTATTATTACTACTATTCTTACTGTTATTCTTACTGTTATTATTATTATTGTTATTATTATTAGTCGATGAAGAGGAGCGTTTAGAAGATTTAAAAAGCGGGGAAAGCAAAAACGAAGACTGTACGGGAGAAAAGGGCTCATTTCTATCCACATTATTACTATTATTATTATTATTATGAGGCCCCTCCAGGGTGTGAGATAAATTACATTCATTTATTTCCTCCTCCTCAGTCTCCTCTGAAGGGTTTCTTCTATTAAATGAATTGAATTCTGAAGAAAGAGATGAAGAAAATATTGAATTATCACTTCCATTTTGATTTTCATTTTCCGTCTCTGTTATCTGAGAAGAAGAAGAAGAAGAATTGATATTTTCCGTATTATTATTATTGTTATTGTTATTATTATTAGTATTAAAACGGCTAAAATACTGGACATTAGTACTCACACTGCTTCTCGTACTATTCACTTGTCTATTATTATTATTATTATTATTATTATTATTTCTAATATTTTCATTATTAACATTTATCAGAAAATTAGCGTTGAAATTCTCATCAATTTCCTCTGCCAAACTATCGACACTCATAAAAGAATTTCTATTATTATTATTATTATTACTATTGATATTGTTATCATTATTCATATTCTGTAAATAATTGTTGATATTATTATTATTATTATTATTCAAGAAATAGTGCTGCTCCTCCACATTTAAATGACTGTTAGTATGCGAAGTCTTCCGAGTACCGTCGTGTGGTAAATTCTGAAAACGAACAATTGACCGATTATTATTATTACTATTATTATTATTATTATTATTATTACTATTATTGTTATTTTTGTTAATTGTTTTAGAGGGTAGCCGAGGCGTGCAGTTTGCACTTTCACTATTACTAGTAGTATTATTATTATTGTTAGTGTTATATTCACTGTTAGCTTCATTTACATTATTATTACTGTTATTGTTAAAATTATTAAAATTATTAGTATTCATATTATTAAGTTTAGGTAAAGAGAAGGGCTGTACATAACTTGTACTAATACTCACACTTGCATTGTTATTATTACTATTATTATTGTAATGTGAGTGATTCAATTGGCTGCGTAACGCCTTCACAAGAAAAGGATTAAAATACCCCCCGTCAGCTGTTTTGGATTTGCTCACACTATTATTATTATTATTATTATTATTCATTCCTCCAGTTGTTGTTACATCACCCATTTCACACATACTATCACTTTCACTGTTATTATTATTTCTATTATTCATATTATTATTATTATTGACACTATCGCTATTTTCCAACATACACACACTGTGGGGAACGCTAAGAAAAACAGTACTGTAACTCTCACCTGACTTGGCAACACTCATATTATCATTATTGTTATTATGATTATGATTATGATTATTAATATTTAAGGAAGTGATGCGTCGGCCGCTTATATTAGGACTGTTTTTGTGCTTTTTTGGCAATTGATTATTATTATTATTATAAATATTATTATTATTATTTATACTCACACATGCGCTGTTGCTGTTACTATTCGTATTATTCGTATTGAGTTTTTCCATTTCAAAAAAGTCGTTCCCATTATTATTATTATTATTATTATTTTCCAAATCACTCACAGGTAATTTATAATACGACTGAGGCTCCCCATAGACAAGAATAGAATTCTTTCTCTTTTTACTTTTATTCCTTTTATTCATTCTCTTACTTTCATTTTGATTGTCACTTTTGTTTTTATTTTTGTTTTGTTGTTTTTGCTTTGCGCTCTTTTTTTCTTCCCTCCGCTTTTCTCTCTCTGCCGCCGCTGATGCTGTTGATACATTAGTTGCTTCTGTTATATTAAAAGTGAAAGGTAAAGAGGAGAGGGAGGCCGCCGACACCAGCAAACTTCTATTATTATTGTTATTATTATTATTAATGTTAAAGAGAGACCGGCAATGACGACTCACACTTCTCTCTGCCTCGCTCTCTATATCACTTTCGCTGTAAATACTACTATTAAAAGTATTATTATTATTTTCAGAATTATTATTCGTTTCCTCCCCCATCATAACTGAGTATTCAAACAAAAGCTCCAGCTCCTCTCTCCGCAGCGTCTGCGGGGGGCGGCTGGCTAAGTCGTGTATCAGCGCATTATTTCGCAGGCGGGGGTCACCAAACATATTATTATTATTATTATTGGAATTATTATTATTATTATTAAAATAATTGTTATTGTTCAAATTATTGTTATTATTAAAATAATTGTTATTATTTGAATTATTATTATTATTATTTAAATTATTATTTTCGGAAATGTTAGTTACCGGGGCCCCCAGCACGGGGACGAGGGGGAGCGCAAGGGAGGCAGCGCTGCTGCTGACACTTGCCTCCGCCAGACACATTTGGTAAAGGGCGTGAGTGTCTAAATTATTGTTATTATTATTATTATTATTATTATTTTCATTTTGATCCGTAAGGGCATCGTAACCTTCACCATTTCGATTATTATTATTATTATTATTAAAATTCCCGCCGACGCCGCCGGCCGCCGGCCGCCTCCCCCTTTTATACTCTAAATACTGCTGTGCTTTTAAATCCCACACAGACGTTATGTATTCAGAAACTAAGTGACCAACAGCCACCCCTGGGGGGAGGGAAATATTATTTTCATTGCTATTGTTGTTGTTGTTGTTATTATTATTATTATTATTTCCCGAATTGAATAATTCCTCTGCGGTGCCGAGGGCAAACGGGGCCTGCTGGCCGCCCGCCGCCTGCGCCCGCAGCTGTTGTGTTCTCCTTGTATTGAATGCCTCTCTCTCCTCCCGACTCTGCTGATGATAATAGACGTCACCCAACGGCGGGGGGCGGGCGTTATTGTTGTTAATATTATTATTATTATTGATTTGATTATTATTATTATTATTATTATTATTATTATTATTATTATTATTTTGATTATTATTATTTTCACTACTCACTTCTTCACTGATGGTATTTGTATTTCCATTATTGACGTCCGTATTGTTATTATTATTATTACTTTCCTCATTATTACTATTGCGATTCTGGTTCTGATTATTCAATTTGTTCTGTATACGGAGGGCGTAATGATAATCATTGATAATCCTCTCTCTCCTCCTCCGCTGCTGCTGCTGCTGCTGCAAAACATTATTATCATTTTGATTATCAGTATTATTATTATTATTATTATTATTATTATTATTATTATTTGTATCATAAAACTGTTCCACCCGCGGAGGCAACTGAACGGGAAATTTAATTAACTTCTCACGTATTTTCTTCATAGCCTCTTCTTCCTCCTCGGGAGTGCTAAACTCATAAATAGAGACGTCATTTTCTCTATTATTGTTGTTATTGTTATTATTATTGTTCCTACTCTTCTGCCTTCTATTATTATTATTATTATTATTATTATTATTACTTGTAGGATTCATATTTACATTATACAAGAGCGCCAATTGATCCAAGTGTGGAATGTTGTGAACATTTATAATTCTATTATTATTATTATTATTATTATTAATTCCCTCGCCTTCCCTACTTATTTCTTCTTCTTGCTGTTGCCGTTGTTGTTGCTGTTGCTGTGACGGCAAAGCCTCTCTTTCCTTCTTTTCCTTTTCCTTTTCCTTTTCTATTTTCTGCTGCTGTTCCAACACTCTCTTCTGTAATTGCCTCCGCCGCCGTAATTCTTCGTAATATTCGTCGCTGTTTCTCCTCTGAAATGTCGATTCGTTTATTCCAATATTATGCGGATCGTAATTAGCGACCGGGCGTACATTCACCAAATACACATTATTATTATTATTATTATGATTATTTCTGTTATTGTTATTATTATTGGTAGGATTACTGTTGGTGGAGGCGGAAGAGGAAGAGAACCCAAAACCAAAAGGCATTTTAAGTATTCTTCTTTAAATGTATTTTCGTTTTTGGAATTTAGGTTTTTATTTTGTTGTATCTATATACATGTGACCACAGATAAGATTTGCTTTCTGAGATCTGGATATTGATATTTATATTGTATTTTCCCCTTTCGTTTCGCTTTGCAAAAGAAAAAGAAGAAATGAAGAAAAAGAAGAGATAAATTGGGTGAAAAAGGGAGAAAACAAAACAAAACAAAAGACAACAGGTGGAAAAAACAAAAAAAACAAAATGGTGAAGAGTGAAGAATAAAAAGAGACGTTTTCAATATAAAGAAAAGTTTGAAAACCCCCCAAAAATAAAAAATAACAGGAGCAGTAATGGCGGAAAGAATAATTTCAGTAGAGGAGAGAAGTAATAATAATTAGAAAAAAAAACACACACACACAGAAAAAAAGAGAAAGAAGGCAATAAATCAATAGAAATAAAAGAAGATAATGAAAGGAAAGTATTAAAGGAAGTGAAACAAAATAAAAAATTAGAGAGAAAGATAGTGTAAGCAGAAAATAACGAGAGAGAGAGAGAGAGAGAGAGAGAGAGAGAGAGAGAGAGAGAGAGAGAGAGAGAAGAAAAGAAAAGAAAAGAAAAGAAAAGAAAAGAAGGTACGAAAGAAAGAAAGGAAAAAAAACACAAAAATGGGCAAAACAAGAAGAGGCAGGGACTTTATAATGAAGTCCGTCAGAAAAATTGATATTTATATATATATATATATATTTATATATGTAAAGTCAGTAAAAGAAGAATTAAAAAGACCCACAGTAATAAAAGAGAGTGTGTTTATCTTGTAAAGTGGTGATATCAATATAGAAAAAGTAAAAGAAAAAAAAACAAAAGGAAAAAAAGAAATGGAATTGCAATAGCTATATATATATGCGGGGAAACAAAGAAGGAATAAAATGCCAAAAACAGAAGTAAAAGTATTGAAAAGAGGAGATTGAGAAACAGATAAATTGGGAAAAAGAAGAAATAAAAAGAAGTGAAAAGTTGAAAAAGTCAAAGAGATTGAAGAGAACGAAGAGAGAAGAAAAAAAAAAAAGAGAAAACAAAACTAAAGTAAAAGAAAAAAATAAAATAGAGGAAAGCGATTTGACGAGGAAATATATATATATATATATATATATACACTGTTTGCAGTGAGGAGAAGCAAAGGGGAAAAATGGAGGAAAAAAGAAGGGAGTAAAGAAGGTAACGACGAATTTGTGTATGGAGTGCTTCTCAACTATTTATTTTTACAAAAGAGAGAGAGAAAAAAAAATAAAAGAGAAAGAAAAAAAAAGGATACGTAGCAAGGGAATGAAAAAAAAAATAGTAAAAAAAAACACTAGCAGTCAAATAATATATTTTAGAGTTTCAATTGCAGATATATATATATATCTATATAATTAATTAATTAATTTATTATTATTGGTATTGATATATACTACTTATCGCTCCACTAAAGCAGAAAGATATATTTAGAGAGAGAAGAAAAGAAAACGAAAAAGAAAAAAGGGGGGAAGTGAAGGGAAAAACAGAGAAAGAACGAGGAAACAACAGCAATAATAATAATAATAATAAAAAGCAGTAGACACGCTGAAGAAGAGAAAAAAAAGTCGGTAGAATTTCAAAGAGATCTTTTATCGTTTTGTTTTTGAAAATTGGTTAGCACGAGAGAAAAAGAAAAGTGGAAGGTAAAACTAAAAAGAGTCAGAAAAAAATCAAAAGTGAATAAACCAATTATTCTCTTATTCTCTTATTTTTTCTTTATTCTTTGATTTCAGGTTTTCCGAGGAAGAGAGAAAAAAAAAAACGTTGATGACTCAGAGGACGAAAAAAAAAAAACAAAACAAGAAGAAGAAGATGAGAAATGACCGTTAATTCACACTAGTAAATAGTGCTTGATAACCTAAAGGAAGAAGTAAGAATAGAGAGAGAAGGAAAGAGAGAGAGAGAGGAGAGAGGAGAGAGGAGAGAATGAAAAAAAAGAGAGATACAAACGAAAAAGCAGTCGCAATAACAGAGTTTAAATCATAGACAGACAGACACGTGATTATTCGTTTTTATAAATAAAAATATAAATAATATATATACATAAAGACATATCGAATGATAAGAAAACCAAAGTGTTCGGAATAAAACATCCACAATAAATGGGATGCGTGCCTTTACCGTAATAACTGTAGTTAGAAAAGACTCACTCATTATGCATTCATTTACTTCAACAATAATAAATGAGAAAATGGGACAAAACAAAGCAACACCACAGAACGCAGAGTTCTGAAAAATCGTTTTTATTTTTATTTTTTTTTTATTTTTGATTGTGTATTACTTCATTCAAGGAACTGAAGTGAAACGAGAAGGACCAAAAACTATTCACTTCGCGTTATTTTTTTTTTTTTGAGGTAAACAAACAGTTATTGTTTTATAATATATATATGTGCGCATCACATGCGTTTTGAAATATGGAAAAGCAACAACAGTGGGAAACGAAATTATATATGTCTATGTGAAAATAGAAGAGAAATAAATTGTTGAATAATAAAGCGCTTTTTTTTTTGTATTTCCGCATTCGATATGACCTTTAATGTACAATAGTCGCTTGTGTTTCCCTATCTATTTATAGACATATAACAAGAAATCTCCCGATGCATGTTGAAGGGCTATATATAAATAATCATAAATCGTGAGTAATAATAATGACAACATATATATATATATAGGGGAAAAGACGTAAAGGAATATTAATAAAAGGAAGTAAAACATAAATATGTATGGACATTGAGGCAACGAATAAGGTGAATTAAAGGGCAGCAAAAGAGACATATATAAAAATAGATAAATAACATGAGAAGAGAAAAAGTAGAACCGTATCAACGCTCTTCCCCTTTTAGGAGCGAAAAGAAAACCATTAGAAGCACCATTTCAATTATGTGTTATTATAAAACGGAAATGAACAATGAATTAGAGAAGAATAACAATAAGAATAATCATAATAATGGAAAAGAATAAAAACTGAATAATAGTAATAAAGTTGCTGGAAACCTATCAAAAGTCCCTCTTATCATTCTTACCAGAGTATCGTCTGCCGCCCGCCGGCGGTTTCGGCACTTGCGTATCGTCCTCATTATTATTATTATTATTATTATTATTATTATTATTATTATTAATATTATTATTATTATTCGCCCCCCACCCTCCACTCCCCTGTCTGTTACTCCCCCCGGCACCGTTATCAGAGGCAAAAGGCCCTGCGCTCAGCAGAGGTGACACGGCGCCGTACACGTCCGCCAAATCCACCTGCGTGTCGCCTATGTCGTTCTCTATTAATGGGTCGTCAGCTGCGGGGGGAGAGAGGACGGGAGGCGGGAGGAGGGGGGTAGAGTCGTCATTACTGTTATTATTATTAGAGTTATTGCTAATATTATTGTTATTATTATTATTCTTAAAGCTATTATTATTATTGTTTCCATGGCAAGAGCTCTCTTTCCCTTCCCCCTCCACTTGTTGTTTGGCTGTGAGGGGCGGCGGGAGGTTTGGAGTAATTTCAGAATTAGCAGAGACAAGAAACGTATTCCAACTGCTGTTATTATTATTATTACTAAAGTTGTGGTGCTGTGAGAGACGGCGTATCTGTCCCGGCGACAGAGGATTAGGAACATTTCCCTCTTTATTTTCATTATTATTATTATTATTATTATTATTATAACTGTTACTCCTCACTGACATTTGCGTTTGTTTCTCTCTGATACGTCTCTCTAACTCTGCACTGTACCGACTGCTACTTCCCTCGTGATTTGCCGGAGTATCATACAGATGATTATTGCTATTATTATTATTATTATTATTATTATTATTATTATGATGATTATTATTATTATGATGTTCGCCATCTTCCTTGTGGGTCAAATGACCGGAAATACTATCAAATGAGACACTTTCGTCTGGAGGGGAGTGATTATTATTATTATTATTCTTAGTATTTCTCTCGCGAGGGGTGAGTGTATTCCGATTATTATTATTATTATTATTATTATTATTATTATTATTATTATTATTACTATTTTGTGCGTATTGAGGGAACAATTCATCAACTAGACGGACGTAACGCAGGCGGGGAGTTTTATTCGTTTTATTATTATTATTATTCTTATTATTATTATTATTATCGCCCTCTGTGGCGTAACTATAGTAATAATACACCACTTTTAGGTTTTCCTTATTAAACGTATACGAATCACACTCGGCCTCATCGTCCTCTTCGTTATATATAATATTACTACTATTATTATTCTTATTATTATTCTTATCAAAATTGGAGCTAAACATACCATCATTTTTCCCACCATTTCCACCATTATTTTTATTATTCTTACTATTATTATAACTCTCCAGTGTTGCCCGCGCGCGGCGGCGCTGTAAAATTTGTCTCTGCCGCTGCGGGCGGTACCGCTCCCCTTCACTCTCAAACATTTCATTTCCCCCGCTCTTTGCTTGTATGGCCCTCAGCTCTGCCGGCGTCAGCAGCAGTGGGGGAGACGCCAGCATACTGTATGTGATGGGGGGCAGCGCGTATACAGAGGCGTCCCTGGTGGTGGGGGGAGAATAATAGTAATTATTGTTATTATTATTGTTATTATTATTATTATTATTATTATTATTATTGTTATTATTATTGGTGCCGCTATTCTTATTATGATTGCCATTTCTACTTGTATTAGAGTTATTAAATACACTACCGCGCCGCTGGTTTGTGAGGAAATTTGCGTCTGTTTTGCTTCCCTCCGCCGGCACCAGCGTATACTGTGTATTCCTATTATTATTTCTATTAATGTTATTATTATTAGAAGAGGTGGTGCTGCTGTTACCAAACACACTGCCACTCCTCCCGCCTCTGCCATTATACCTAAAGTTATTTACACTATTGTTATTGTTATTAATGTTATTATTATTATTATTATTATTATTTTTATTATTACCATTACCATTATTACTATTACCATTATTATTACTATAATTATTATTATTCTCTGGGCCCCGCATGTCCAGTCTGAGTGTCGGGTAGCCCGCGGCGCAGCGCGCGTGTGTACTGCTCAGTGTGAGGGGCCACGCGTTTATCGACGGCGCGCGGCCGCCGCAGCACTCCATACTGTGATACACTTTGGCTGCCCGCCCCGGGGGCAGCGGCGGGGGGTAATTATTGTTATTATTATTATTATTATTGTAATTATTATTATTATCGAAATTATGAATATTATTCTCATTATTATTATTATTATTAATATCATTATCATTATTATTATTACTCTGCCGGTTTCGGTACGATTCATAATTAGCGGCGGCCGCGTTATTATAAAAGGCGTCCAACGCCTGGCGCTGTTTCTGTTTTCTATTCTTCTCGCCTTCCCTCTTTAGTTTCTGCCGCTTTTTCTTTTCCTTGTTGAGTTTGCGCTTCTCTTGCATTCTCCACCATATCAGTTTGTACTGCGGAGTCCTTCCTACGCGAACTGTGACGGTGTCAGCTGCCGCCGCCGCCGCCGCGTGTGTATTATTATTATTATTATTAATAATAACAATATTATTACTATTACTATGTCGACGGTGGCGATGAGGATTATTATTTTCATTATTATCATTATTATTATTTTGGTTTCGGTCCACCTCCGTCAGACCAGAGGAAATCGCAACGCCTCCGAATAATCGCGAGGCGATTTTATTATACGTTTGAAGGGAAGAAAACGACGACGGCGGAGGCGGCAGCGGCGCTGATGCAAACGTATCGTCTCCCCTTTCATATGCTTCATTATTATTAATATAATTATTATAATTCCGAAACACACTCTGATCAAAATAATGGGCGTCGTAATTAATATTGTCGGGGTATCCGTAGAAAAGATCAGCATCTGTCGGCCGCGGCGTCCACATATCTAATACATCGTCTTCGCTGTATCTAACCATATTATTATTATTATTATTATTATTATTATTATTATTGTAATGATAGTTATCCATCATGGTTTGCACGCGCAGCGCCCAGACAAGATGCACGTAGTCCTTCAAAGGAATACCAACGGTCGCAAACGGGTGGGAGCGGCGATTATTATTTTGATTATTTTGATGATTATTATTTTCCATAAGATCATCCGAAAAGTAAAAGTCGGTGTTGTCGAGTGTCACAGGAATGGGGCAATTTCTCTCATCCTTCATTTGCGCCTGATATTGTTTGAGATAATAACTCCGCATTAAATCCTTCTCCGTCTGCGGGAAAAATGGACAGTAGTAAATGAGACCGTTGACATAGCAACTGACGGTAAAGTTATTATTATTGTTTTGACCTTTTTGATTATTATTACTATCCTCAGCAGTTATCGTGTGATTCCCCTCACCGCTCTCGTGAAAATTGAGAAGAAAATCATCGCTAAAGCCGAATTCATTTATGAGAAATTGTTCTTCTTCTTCTTCTTCCTCTTCCAGTTGCTGTATTAATTGAATCGCTAGCGGGTTGTCATCTTCATTATTTTCATTTTCATTATGATTATTATTATTATTGGGAGCATTTAGGCCTATTTGTATTTGTTGCTGTTGTTGCTGTTGTAATTCCTCCCCTTCCCCTTCCTCCCTCCGCGGCTCCAGACGACCGTTATGTACAAGATACTGATAGTGAATGGGGATTGGTACGGGAATTCTCTTTACTTTCTTGTAATACTCCGATTCGCGATAGTCCAGGACGTCGGCGGTGTTGTTGTTGCTGTTGTTGTTGTTGGCACTGTTATTATTATTATTATTATTATTATTATTATTATTGTTAATAATAATATTATTTTGTGTAACGGATTGACGTCGAGTGTTAGAGGCAAACATTTCTTTTTTTTCTTTTTTTTCCTTTTTTCTCTCTATTTCTTTTTATTTCTCTGGTAAGGTTGTAAGAGTTTTGGTTTTACTTTTCCTTCTTCTCTATAACAATTTTCTTCGCTTTACTTTGTTAAGAATGATGAGAATAACTGTTTATGTATTCCATTCAAGGAAAAATGTATTTAAAAGAAAAAAGAATACGGAGATTCTTCACTTTTCTTTTTTCCTACTCAAAATGCGTAAATTTACAAAGAAAAAAAAGGCGATAGAATGTGTTTAACAGCGACACAGATGATTGATTTTTTCCGTTTTAACAGAGCTAAACAACAGATGTTAAAATTTGCAGAAAAAGGAAGAGAAAGAACGCCAACAAATGTACAGAGGTGAGAAGAACAGCTAACAACAGCAGATGACAAAAAACAATATATGTTTTTTCTTACAGAGAGAAATAAAAACTAATAAAAATAAAGGGGTGAGTAAATACGGACAGTGAAAAGAAAAGATGTGGACTAATGTACAGTAAGAATTGCAGATATGAGAAGTAAAAGCAGAGAGAGAGAGAGAGAGAGAGAGTAAGAAGGCAGACTTCACTAAATATGTATATTTAAGTAATAATAATATTAATGAACAGCCGAAAAAAACGAGAGAACACAAGAAGCAATAAGAAAAAGCGGAGAAACCACTAAATTGCTCTCTCACACAGGGAACCAAAAGAAAGAAAGGGAAAGTAGAAGAAGGTATGTACTACAGAGAGATATTAAAAAACAGCAGAAAAATGACAACAAATAAGATTGAAACTTAGATGCTAAAAAGGTGAGAAAAAACAGATTGAGAAAAAATGAGCGAGAAATAATGGTAGTAAAAAAAAGAATAGTAATAATAATAATGAGTCAGCTTCAATTTGCAGAGAGCTGTGCCGTTTACATGTACTGTTATGCCTTTATGTCTCAAAAAGTATATAGATTTAATCGCTTTTATTTGAAAGTAAAAAAAAAAAAACAAAAGAAAAAGATAAAGGAGAGGTTACGCAGAGGATGAGGGTGTGAGGGAGGGGAAAAAACATCGACATTAAAAAAGACCCAAAATCAAAAAAAAAAAAAAATAGCGTCGACTACAACGCAAAAACATAACAACAAAAATCACTCATAAATTATCATATTCTCAGAGGTAAGAAACATCTAAAAGCGATTATTTCACACATGGACCATTTATACATATCAATGTTTCCTACTTAAACATCTATACAATGACTGCAATAAAATCATGCTTATCGATATATATGTATTTACACCATCATCAGTTTATTTGCTCTTTTTTATTTATTTGAATGTACTTTCCTGTGTGTATATCTTCAGACACAGAAAGAAAAAAAGTGAATAAGACTTTACATGTTATAATTCTGAAAAATGAATAATTATCTTTTCATTTTTTATACATCGTTGATTCTCTCATATGCAAAAGTCGATAATAAAAGTAAAATTTAGGATAAAATACAGAAAATAGAAGAAGAAACCAACGGAAAGAGTCAATAAACTACAGATTGAGAAGAAAAGAAAAAAATGCTGATACGAAAAAAAGATGCAACAGATCAGAGTATACAGCAATTCACTGAGTTTTATTGTATAACAGTGAAAAGTACATACACTTCTGTATTGGAAGAGGAGACAAAGAAAAGTAGTAAAAGTAATAAAAGCAAAAAAATAACTAAATAATGAAATATACATTGACCCCAAAAAGAGACATTTGAGTTTTTAAAAAATATATGTTTCTGTATGGTGTTATGTATTTTTTCTTGTGTTTGAGAGCT
>JAQOSZ010000120.1:0-7500 GCA_030347455.1 Kentomonas sorsogonicus | reverse complement strand
CGAGAAAAACAGAAAAGTGCTTTCGAAACGTAAAAAGCACAATTTCTTTTTAAATAGATACAAATCTTTAATGAGGGGGAAAGAAAGAAGATAATAAATGTTAAAGGAGAAGGACTGAAACGATATAAAAATTATTACTATTTTTTGTATCTTTGAATAAAGCTGAAGAGAATTTAGAAGAAAAAAGAATACGGAGAGAATAATAGATCCTCCTAAAAGAGAGAAGAGGAGAATAGAAGAGCTTTTTCTTTTTAAAGTGAGATGATGTGTTCATACATAGTGGGAATACAACCCACAGTTTTTACATTTAAACATAATCGAAAATACTACAGAAACAGATTATGCACATAAATTGCAATGAATAACAGTAACAACAATGATAATAATATCAATGAAAGCAAAAGAGGGGCGACACCCAGTCTCACACATTTATTTGCCTCTCCTACACATATACATCTATAGCGTATGTTTAGATTAGGAAAACACATATTCATATTTGATTTCTTTTGATTATCATACATTAAAAAAAAAGAGATCAATATAAAGGAGCGGAGGTGCATATATAAATGTATTTTGGTGTAAAAAGAAAGAAAATTTCTTCACATTGAAAGAAGTTTTTTTTTGAGAGTGAGAGGAAATAAAAAAAATAATGAATGTATGAGTGACTGTTTTCTCTTCGGTCTTTTGAAAACTGCTTCTTTTCCCTTTTTTCTTTCGCTCCTTCTTCTTTGGAGTGAATTAAAAAAGAAAAGAAAGAAACAAGAAGAGAAGAAGACAACAGCATACACTCAATACATCTTCGATTGAATTAAGGAGAAAAAATAGTTTATATAAAATCAGAGAATTCTCAAGATGAGAAAATGAAAAGTGAAAAAGCAGAGAAAATTAAAGAAAAATAAACAGCAAGGAGGAGAGAAAAATGAGAAGACGAATAAAAAAAGAAAGTGTATAAGAAAAAAAGATGAAATACAAAAATAAAAGAGAAGATGTTTTGCGCCCATATATATATACTTTCAATTTTACTCATTCTCTCTCTTCATTTTATAGCGCTTTCACCCTTTTTTTCTGACAGGGAAGAAGTAAGCCGTAAAAAGAAAAGAAGAGAAGTTAAGAATGAAAATAGCGGCCATCACAGAATGATAAAGAATAGAGAGAGAGAGAGAGAGAGAGAGAGAGAGAGAGAAAGAAAGAAAGAGATAGAAAGGAGAGTGAGATACAGAGAGAGAGAAGAGACATCGTTAACTCTCGATGAAAGGAAAAAAACGCATACAAAAGTGAAAAGAATATCAAGATATCAAGGTAAGCAAGAGGGGAAAATAAAAAGAAAAAAATTGGGAAAAACGACAACGACGACGCCAACAACAATACTACTTGTACTACTCGTAACAACAACTATCATGTCGAATAATAGCAACAGATATTAATAACAACAACACTAATGGAAATAATAATAATAATAATAATAATAATAATAATAATAATCACGCGGGGGCGGGGGCGGCGGAGCCGGCGGCCGTCACCCCCCGCACCACTCGCTGCAGCGCCGGCACTATCACCCGCCGCCGCCGCAGCTTACCGCGGGCGAGGCGACTGTAGCGCCAGTGCACAAGCGCTGCCGACACACAGGCGGAGGCCGCGGCCGCCACATACACAGCCAGCGCCGCGTTCATACACTTGCGCTGCCCTACACAGCGCCGCGGCGGCACCGGCAGCCCGCCCGTCAGCTCCGGCGGCGGGTAGTTGTAGTGCTGCTTGTACGTGTCAAACCACGCGAAGCGGTAGAAAATAACAATCCCCAGCGCCCCCCACAGCATCAGAAACCCGTAATGCATTCCGAGGTCTTTTTCAAAGGCAAAGCTGAGCACATAGAAGGTGAAGCTGCTGCTCATGCCGTAGAAGAAAGGCCCCAGCAGATACGCAAAGAGCAGCGAACGGTCGCCGGGAAATGCAATCCACACAATCATCGCGAGTAGCATACCGATAGAGGCGGCGGGATAGCCAATGGTGGGCGTCAGCACGAGACCGGTGAGGGGGGTAGTGGGTATGTCGTCGTATGGGGGAGGAGGGGCACTGCTGCTGTCGCTGTTTAGAATATTATTATTATTATTATTAGTAGTAGTGGTGTGGTTGTTACTACCGCCATTTGAAGCAGTATTAGTATCATTATTGTTGTCATTATCATTATTATGACTATTGCTACTGTTGTTGTTGCTATTATTATTCTTATTGCCCATTTTATCCTCTCTAGAAGAAGAAGAAGAAGAAGAGGAATGATTAGCATCACTACCGCCGCCGCCGCCGCCGCCGCCGGCCCCCCTCTCGCGAATCACCTGCAGCACTCTGTCATACACACTCAGCAACACCCGCCCGCCGGCGGTGCTGACGCCACTCATCGCAGCAAACAGCACATAGTACTTGTAGTCCATGCCCGCCCAGCGCGCCTGCAGCATCACCTGTATGTTCCAGTTGGCCGTCATGACGACGCCGACGCCCCACACGCACATGCACGTCCAGCCCATCAGCCACAGGTCGATGTAGGTGAGGGAGCGCAGGAAAGAGGTGCCGTACACGGGCGTCACGAAGAGTTCGCCGCAGAGGTGAATCGCCTCCACCCGCGGGCGATCCGGGTTATTATTACTACTATTGTTATTGTTATTGGTGTTACTGTTATTGTTGTTATTATTATTGTTGTTAGCGTTGTTGTTGTTGTTGCTGCTATCATCATTGATTTTGCTGTTATTACTATTCTGATTCTGATTCTGATTCTGACTCTGACTATTATTATTGTTACACTGATTTAGGTACTGTTCGTATGTGCGGTCCCCCAAGGCGTCTAAAATAGCGATAAGCACAGGGGGCAGCGGCGGGGGGAGTGCCAACTGATTATTATTATTATTATTACTATGACTTCTCTCCGGCGGAGCGGAGTTTGTGTAGACAAACGACACATTTGTAACAGTACGGTTGAAGGGAGAGGCGTTACTATTACTACGATTAATATTATTAATTTCCTCTTCCTCCTCTTCGCTGTTGTCCGTTGGGTCATAGTAGTAATGGCTTTCGTCCTGCCGCGCCTCTCTCCCGACACTCTCACTTGTTTTACTCTTATTTTTACTCTTATTTTTATTGGAATTTTGCTTCCGCTGGGCAGAACTCACATTAAAGCTGCGACTGAAACTTCTGTTTCTACTATTGTTGTTACTATTATTATTATTATTGATGTTATTGTCAGAGTCCGCGTCCGACAATTCCTCCAGGAAAACCTCCACCAATGGCCGCGCGTTATCTTCGGCCAATTGATAGTTTTTGCGTGTGAAGGAGATATTCTTAAGCGCGTTGCGGACGCGGCCTTTTTTTCCACCCGTATTATTATTATTATTATTACTATTTTTATCATTATTAGAAGGACTAGCGTAATCCATATCATCCGGATTGTTATAATATTCATTATTATTATTATCATTATTATTATTTTGTTGCTGTTGCTGTTGCTGCTGAATGTTAGCCCCAGGGGGAAAAGGCTCGTGACTGCGTGCTTCTGGCGGTCTCTTCTTATTATTATTATTCTCATTATTATTAATATTATCATCGCCTTCAAAGGGCTCGTTATTTTTTGCATTCTTATTCTCATTTGACACAACATCTGTGCTAAGTGAATCCTTTTGACTTTTATTGCTATTACTATTATTACGATGATGACGTTTTTCCTTTATCGAATAAACACCCGTCTCATCCTCATATGATTCAAAGAGAGGCGTCTGCAAATTATTATTATTATTATTATCATTGTTGCTATTACTATGCTGCTTGTGGTACTCGTTACTTTCCCTTCTCTCCTTGCTTGCCTTTTTCCTCTGCTGATGCAAGTGAAAAGCGCAGACGTAACTATCCTGAATATTATCACCGCTGGCATTCTTCGCACTATTATTATTATTACCTCGTGTGTGATACTGATGGCAGCGAAGACAGTACAAATGCTGTTGATACTTTTGCTGTTGTTGCTGCTGTGTAGCACCATTATTATTATTATTATTATTATTATTGTTGTTGTTATTGTCATTAGACTCACTATTCATGCGATTATTTAAATTATCCGCACTCTGATTGTTATTATTGTTATTATTATTAAAGTCCGCCCAGCGCACCCGCGCCTCCTTTTCGCGTGCCTCCCGCAGTACGCGTGTGTCTTGGAATGAGGCCGTTAGTAGAGTGTTCGCCAGCGGATCTTCTTCTTCTTCTTCATCCTCATATTCACTACTATTATTATTATTATTAGTATTATTGTTGTTGTTATCCTCTCCATGCTGTTTTTGTTGCTTCTTTTGTGTTTCGCCATCAGGATAATTGTCGTTTATGTTCTCATCATTGTTTTTGCTTTTACTCTTCTTTCCATTTTTATTCTTTGCATTCTTCTTATTCTTTTTATTAGTGCTGACATGGTTGGCTGCGCAGTAATACTGACAGCGACTGCAGCAGTGATTCTCTGTGGGGGAGACGGAATCTTCGGGAGTCTTTTTACCTGCGATATCGTCTAACTCGTCGCTTTCTTCATTGCTGTATTCATTATTATTATTATGAGAATGATGATGTTTATGTTTATGCAAAAGACTCTTGTGTTGTTTATTATTACTATGAGTATTATTATTATTCGCTATCACCGGCGGAGGACTCCGCGCGGTTCCGTCCATAAAAGAAAACGGCAAAAGCAAAATAAGAAAAAGAGAAGCGTCACGCCGATCGCGCCGACGGCAAGTCCCCGCAGCTTCCCCTGATTAAGGGTGTTGGTGACCAAGTTGTCCGGAAACCACGCGGCGCAGATGGCCTGGATGGTCAAGTAAAAGTTCGCAATGACAAGCGCGGCCGTGTTGAGGAGAAAGCGGCGTTTGGGCATTAACTGAGACTGGTAGCGGTTGCGTATGAGGAGCTGCCGCAGCCGCCGCCGCAGCGCCGCCGTCACCTTTTTTTGATACTCCTCTTCTTCATCTTATCTTGCTCTTCTTTTTCATTTTTCTGTTTTTGATCTTGTTTCCGCTCTGCACCCGATACGTTTCCGTTGCTGTTGTTGTTGCTGTTGTTGTTGTGGTCTTTACTCCTCTCCTCACGCGTGCTATTATTATTTTCATTATTAGTATTAATATCATCATCATCACGTTCATTGTTGTCCCCGTCGGCTGCTGCCGCTGCCCCCTCCTCCATCCCCTTTACCACTCTTTTCCTCCCCGCCGCCGGCCGGGGTCTCTCCAGAACGCCGTAGTGCCGCTGCCACTTGAGGCGGGAGAGGGCGTAGGGCGCGTTGCAGACCCTAAAGCGCCGACGACACCCATCACCGCCGCGACGCCCAGCATGAACCACTCGAGCTGCTCATACGTGTCGGTGGCAGATTTAGAAGACGACGAGATAAAGCCGCGGAAGACGGCCGTGCACACCGTGGTGCCCAGCCCGCTGAACGTTTTGAGCAGAGAGATGACGGCGGCACGGTCGCGGGGTGTGTGGGTCTGCAGCGCCGGCAGCGTCGCGACTTCTATCATGTACGCCCCGACGCACACGAGGCCGTAGAAGACGGACACTTTAGCCACTAGTTTGTGCGCCTGCTGCGGAAACGGTGTGAAGAGGGCGCTGTTGCCGGCGTTGTTGTTATAGTTGTCGATCGTCCCACGAAACAGCAACGCGAGCAGTGTGTGTCCGAGACACACGAAAAGGACGCCGAGGCTGTTGGGCAGCCGCGGGCCGCACCAGTCGTACAGCACGCCGCCGAGGGGAAAGGAGAGGGCGTAGCCGGCCGCCTGCGCCGTCAGAAAAACAATCATCATCTGATTCACGTCAAAGTTGTACGTGTTTTGAAGGTAAATCGTCCCAAAGAGGGAGTGGATGCCTTGCGTCGAGCTCACAATGAAAAGCAGCAGCCCGCAGAAGAGAATACGAAAGCGCTGGTGGTCGTTGATGCGCTTTGGGTGAATAAGAAGCGCCCCCGGCGGAGGGAGAATAATAGCATTTGCGTTTGCATTAGCATTAGCATTTACGTTTGTATTTGCGTTTGTATTAGGATTTTGCTTTGTGCTTTTGCTCCCATTAGGCTGATAAGGAGAGGAGGAGGAGTTGGAGGAGGACAGTGAAGCGGAGGAATCGCCGTTGTCGTCGTTAGCGGCGTCAGCGCTGTTGTTGTTGTAGTTGTTATTATTATTATTACCATCAGCAGGGCCGTAGTCTTGTTGATGTTTTTGTTGTTGCTGTTGCTGTTTCTGACATGTGGAGGAAGACAATGGTGAAGGCGGGCGAGAAGCGGCGGCGGCGGCGGTGGTGGTGGTGGCTAATTCGTGATTGCCTGAAGCGGTGGGAGGCGAAGACATTTCCTGAAGGATGAATTGATTAAATAAAAAGAAAAAAAATGAGAGAAAAGGTTTCAGTGGTTAGTGTTTCAAAAAATGATGTTACTTCTTAGTGATTCTTGTAAGTGTTTGCGTTTTTTATGCTATTTTTTTAAACAGAAAATGAGGAAGAAAAGCACACCTTGACGGAAGACGTCCGTGTGAGATTTTCCCCGTCTTTTTCTTCTTTGAGATTATTTTATTTCAACTGTGATTGAAATTGAATTGATGTACCCAATGAGTGTATGTATATATTTGTATCTGACGCTTTCTAGTCGCAGAGAGAGAGAGAGAGAGGGAGAGGGAGAAGAAAAAAGAGCACTATATTTGTCAAGAAAGATGGGAAGAACTGTTGTGTAAAGTGAGAAGGGAAGAAAAAAATGAAAGAGAGATTCGTAAGCAAGAAAAGAAAAGAAAATGAGAATGTGAGTGAGAGAGAGAGAGAGAGAGAGAGAGAGAGAGAAAACTTAAAACTAAGAGAGAAAAATGAAGTGAGGGGTGCGCCTGTGTCTCTGCGTGTGTGTGCGTGATTGTGAAATCTACACTCTCTCTTTAATTAAATGCATATAGAAATTATCGCCTAGTTGTTGTCTTCTTGAAAACAGTGAGAGCTTTTGTCTTTAAAGTGTTTATTGATATCAGAAAGAAAAAAAAGAGGAGAATAATTTGAGTAAGTAAAAAAGGAAAATGAAAAAAAAGAATAATATATATTTGAGAAGATACAAAGTTTTCTCCGTGGGGTTAAAATGTAACGATTATTAAGCAAATAATCTCAAAAAAAAGTGGCTTAAAGGAATAGAAAGAGAGAGAGAGAGAGAGGGAGGGGTGAAGTGGGAATAGTGAGATGAGTGTTGAATACATATCTGTTTTCTTTACAAATCAAAATGGACACCCACATACACTCACAGGCCCACAGACCCACACACAGAGACACATACTAAAAAGAGAACGAGCACACAAGAGGGAGAAAAAAAGTGTAAACAAAGGAATACACTTTCATCTTTTGAAGCTCAATATGATAAACAAAGTACATAAAAAGATGTGCAGCCCTACACAGCTAATAAGTGCACATTTATTTCTGTTTTTCTTTTCGTAGGAGACTAAGTCTCCAGAAAAAGAGAGAAGTTTTTTTTTT
>JAQOSZ010000119.1:0-25082 GCA_030347455.1 Kentomonas sorsogonicus | reverse complement strand
TAAATGATGCATGTGTGAAATAATCGCTTTTAGATGTTTCTTACCTCTGAGAATATGATAATCTATGAGTTGTTTTTGTTGTTATTTTTGCGTTTTACTCGACGCTATTTTTTTTTTTGCTTTTGGGTCTTTTTTAATGTTAATGTTTTTCTCTTCCTCCGTCTCACCCTCATCCTCTGCCCAACTTCTCCTTTATCTTTTTCTTGGTTTTTTTTACTTTCAAATAAAAGCGATTAGGCGTATATCCTCTTTGAGATATAAAGGTACACATAAACGGCACAGCTCTCTGCAAATTGAAGCTGACTCATTATTATTATTATTATTTTACTACTATTATTTCTCGCTCTCTTTTTCAATTCTTTTTTCTCACCTTTTTGGCATAACTTTCATCTTTATTTATTGTGTCATTTTTCTGCTGTTTGTTAAAATCTCTCTGTAGTACAGACCTTCTTCTACTTCCTCTTTTCTTCTTTTGTTTCCCTGTGTGAGAGAGCAATTTAGTGGTTTCTCCGCTCTCCATCTCACACTCTTTATTTTACTTCTGGTTTTTCCTTCTATTTATTTCTGCTGCATATTATTATTATTGTTACATACATATATATATATATAGTGAAGTCTGCCCTCTTTCTCTCTCTCTCTCTCTCTCTCTCTCTCTCTCTCTCTCTCTCTCTCTCTCTCTCTCTCTCTCATCTCTCTCTCTCTCCTCTCTCTCTCTCTCTCTCTCTCTCTCTCTTCTCTCTCTCTCTCTCTCTCTCCTCTCTCTCTCTCTCTCTCTCTCTCTCTCTCTTCTCTCTCTCTCTCTCTCTCTCTCTCTCTCTCTCTCTCTCTCTCTCTCTCTCTCTGCTTTAATTTCTCTTATCTGCAATTGTTACTGTACATTAGTCCACATCTTTTATTTTCGCTTTCCGTATTTACTCACCCTTTTATTTTTATTAGTTTTTATTTCTCTCTGCAAGAAAAAACATATATTGTTTTTCAACATCTGCTGTTGCTAGTTTTTTCTTCTCACCCCTGTACATTTGTTGGCGTTCTTTCTCTTTCTTTTTCTGCAAAGTTTAACATCTGTTGTTTAGCTCTGTTAAAACAGAAAAAAAAAATCAATCATCTGTGTCGCCGTAAAACACATTCTATCGACTTTTTTCTTTGTAAATTTACGCATTTTGGGTAGGAAAAAAAAGAAAAGTGAAGAATCTCCGTATTCTTTTTTCTTTATCATTCATTTTTCCTTGAAGGGAATACATAAATATTTATTCTCTTCATTTTTTAGCAAATTAAAGCGAAGAAAATTGCTATAGAGAATAAGGAAAAGAACAACCAACTCTTTCAAAACCTTACAAAAAGAAATAAAAGAAAGAACGAAAAAGAAAAAAAAGGAAAAAAGAAGAAATGTTTGCCTCTAACACTCGACGTCAATCCGTTACACAAAATAATATTATTATTAATAATAATAATAATAATAATATAATAATAATAATAATAATAATAATAACAGTGCCAACAACAGCAGCAACAACACCGCCGACGTCCTGGACTATCGCGAATCGGAGTATTACAAGAAGGCAAAGAAAATTCCCGTGCCAATCCCTATTCACTATCAGTATCTTGTACATAACGGTCGTCTGGAGCCGCGGAGGGGGGAAGAGGAGGGAGGGGAATTACAACAACAACAACAACAACAACAAAGAGGGGTAAATTCTCCCAATAATAGTAATAATCATAATAATAATAATAATAATGAAAATAGCGAAAATGACAACCCGCTAGCGATTCAATTAATACAACAACTGGAAGAGGAAGAAGAAGAAGAACAATTTCTCATAAATGAATTCGGTTTTAGCGATGATTTTCTTCTCAATTTTCACGAAAGCGGTGAGGGGAATCACACGGTAACTGCTGAGGATAGTAATAATAATAATAATAACAAAAATCAAAATAGTAATAATAACTTTACCGTCAGCTGCTATGTCAACGGTTTAATTTACTACTGTCCATTTTTCCCGCAGACGGAGAAAGACCTCATGCGGAGTTACTATCTCAAACAATATCAGGCACAAATGAAGGACGAGAGAAATTGTCCCATTCCTGTGACACTCGACAATAACGACTTTTACTTTTCGGATGATATTATTGAAAATGAAAATAATAATCAAAATAATAATAATAATAATAATAATAATAGTCGCCGCTCCCATCCGTTTGCGACCGTTGGTATTCCTTTGAAGGACTACGTGCATCTTGTATGGGCGCTGCGCGTGCAAACCATGATGGATAATTATCATTACAATAATCATAATAATAATAATAATAATAATAATAATAATAATATGGTTAGATATAGTGAAGACGATGTATTAGACATGTGGACGCCGCGGCCGACGGATGCTGATCTTTTTTACGGATACCCCGACAATATTAATTACGACGCGCATTATTTTGATAAGAGTGTGTTTCGGAATTATAATAATAATAGTAATAGTAATGAAGAATATGATGAAAGGGGAGACGATACGTTAGCATCAGCGCCGCCGCTGCCTCCGCCGTCTTCGTCGTTTTCTTCCCTTCAAACGTATAATAAAATCGCCTCGCGATTGTTTGGAGGTTTTGCGGTTTCCTCCGGTCTGACGGATATTGACCGAAGCCAAAATAATAATAATGAAAATAATGAAAATAATAATAATCATCATCATCGTCACCGTCGACACAGTAATAATAATAATAATTTTACTATTATTAATAATAATAATACACACGCGGCGGCAGCGGCGGCAGCTGACACTATTACAATCCGTGTAGGAAGGACTCCGCAGTACAAACTGATATGGTGGCGAATGCAAGAGAAGCGCAAGCAAAACAAGGAAAAGAAAAATCGGCAGAAGCTAAAGAGAGAACACGAGAAGAATAAAAAACAAAAACAGCGCCGGGCGTTGGACGCCTTTTATAATAACGCGGCCGCCGCTAATTATGAATCGTACCGAAACCGCAGAATAATAATAATAATAATAATTTTGATGATAATTTGAATGATATTAATAATAATAATAATATTAATAATAATAATAATAATAATAATAATAATAACAATTACCCCCCGCCGCTGCCCCCGGGGCGGGCAGCCAAAGTGTATCACAGTATGGAGTGCTGCGGCGGCCGCGCGCCACCGATAAACGCGTGGCCCCTCACACTGAGCAGTACACACGCGCGCTGCGCCGCGGGCTACCCGACACTCAGACTGGACATGCGGGGCCCAGAGAATAATAATAATTATAATAATAATAATTTTAATAATTATAATGGTAATGGTAATAGTAATAATTATAATGGTAATGGCAATGGTAATAGTAATAGTAATAATTATTTTAATAATAATAATAATAATAATAATAATAATAATAATAATAATAATAATAATAATAATGTGAATGGCTTTAGGTATAATGGCAGAGGCGGCAGGAGTGGCAGTGTGTTTGGTAACAGCAGCACCACCTCTTCTCATAATAATAATAACATTAATAGGAATAATAATAATAGGAATACACAGTACACATTGGTGCCGGCGGAGGGAAGCAAAACAGACGCAAATTTCCACACAAACCAGCGGCGCGGTAGTCTTTTTAATAATTCTAATACTAGTAGAAATAGCAATGGCAACCATAACAAGAATAATTATGATAACAAGAATAAGAATAATACTAATACTAGTAATCATAATAATACTAACAACAACACCAATAATTACTATTATTCTCCCCCCACCACTAGGGACGTCTCTGTATACGCGCTGCCCCCCATCACATACAGTATGCTGGCGTCTCCCCCACTGCTGCTGACGCCGGCAGAGCTGAGGGCCATACAGGCGAAGAGCGGGGGAAATGAAATGTTTGAGAGTGAGGGGGAGCGGTACCGCCCGCAGCGGCAGAGACGAATTTTACAGCGCCGCCGCGCGCGGGCAACACTGGAGAGTCATAATAATAGTAAGAATAATAGAAATAATGGTGGAAATGGTGGGGAAAATGGTATTTCTAGCTCCAATTTTGATAAGAATAATAAGAATAATAGTAGTAATATTATATATAATGAAGAGGATGACGAGGCCGAGTGTGATTCGTATACGTTTAATAAGGAAAATTTAAAAATCGTATATTATTACTATAGTTACACCACAGACGGCGATACGAATAATAAGAATAAGAATAAGAATAATAAAACTAATAAAACTCCCCGCCTGCGTTACGTTCGTCTAGTTGATGAATTGTTCCCTCAATACGCACAAAATAATAATAATGGGAATACCCTCACCCCTCGCGAGAGAAATACTAATAATAATAATAATAACTCACCTCCAGACGAAAGTGTCTCATTTGATAGTATTTCTGGTCATTTGACCCATAAGGAAGACGGCGAATATCATAATTATCATCATCATAATAATCATCAAAATAATAATAATAATAATAATAATAATAGCAACAATAATATGTACGCCACTCCGGCAAATCACGAGGGAAACAGCAGTCGGTACAGCGCGGAGTTAGAGAGACGTATCAGAGAGAAACAGACGCAAATGTCAGTGAGAAGTAATAATAATAATAATAATAATGAAAATAAAGAGGGAAATGTTCCTAATCCTCTATCGCCAGGACAGATACGCCGTCTCTCGCAGCACCACAGCTTTTATAATCATAATAATAATAATAATAATAATAATAATAATAATAATAATAATAATAATAATATAGATTCTACTTTTAATACTAATAACAGTAGTACAAATAAGGTCTCTGCCGCAACTGCTATGCCCTTTTCTATCACACCCTCAAACAATAATAATAATAATAATAATAATAACAATAGCAGTTGGAATACGTTTCTTGTCTCTGCAAATTCCGAAATTACTCCAAACCTCCCGCCACCCCTCACAGCCATACAACAAGTGGAGGGGGAAGGGAAAGAGGGCTCATTCGACGGAAACAATAATAATAATAGCTTCAACAACAACAACAACTACAATAATAATAATAATAACTTTAACAATAATAGCAACTTTAATAATAATAGTAATAATAATAATAATAATAATAACTTTAACAATAATAGCAACTTTAATAATAATAATAGTAATAATAATAATAATCACAGTAATGACTCTACCCCCCTCCTCCCGCCGCCTCCCGTCCTCTCTCCCCCCGCAGTTGACGACCCATTAATAGAGAGTGACATAGGCGACACGCAGGTGGATTTGACGGACGTGTATGAGGCCATGTCACCTCTGACTAACACAGGGCCTTTTGCTTCTACTGAAGGGAATCCCAGGGAGGGGGGTGGTGGGTGGGGGGCGAATAATAATAGTAATAATAATAACAATAATAATAATAATAATAATAATAATAATAATAATGAGGACGATACGCAAGTGCCGAAACCGCCGGCGGGGGGCAGACGATACTCTGGTAAGAATGATAAGAAGGACTTTTGATAGGTTTCCAGATACGTTATTACTATTATTCAGTTATTATTCTTTTCCATTATTATGATTATTCTTATTGTTATTCTTCTCTAATTCATTGTTCATTTCCGTTTTATAATAACACATAATTGAAATGATGCTTCTAATGGTTTTCTTTTCGATCCTAAAAGGGGAAGAGCGTTGATACGGTTCTACTTTTTCTCTTCTCATGTTATTTATCTATTTTTATATATGTCTCTTTTGCTGCCCTTTAATTCACCTTATTCGTTGCCTCAATGCCCATACATATTTATGTTTTACTTCCTTTTATTAATATTCCTTTACGTCTTTTCCCCTATATATATATGTTGTTATTATTATTACTCACGATTTATGATTATTTATATATAGCTCTTCAACATGCATCGGGAGCTTTTTTTCTCTATGTCTATAAATAGAGGGGGAAACACAAGCGACTATTATACAGTAAAGGTCATATCGAATGCGGAAATACAAAAACAAAAAAGCGCTTTATTATTCAACAATTTATTTCTCTTCTATTTTCACATAGACATATATAATTTCGTTTCCCACTGTTGTTGCTTTTCCATATTTCAAAACCGCATGTGATGCGCACATATATTTATATATATTATAAAACAATAAATGTTTGTTCACCTCAAAAAAAAAAAAAAATAACGCGAAGTGAATAGTTTTTGGTCCTTCTCGTTTCACTTCAGTTACTTGAATGAAGTAATACACAATCAAAAATAAAAATGAAAATAAAAATAAAAACGATTTTTCAGAACTCTGCGTTCTGTGGTGTTGCTTTGTTTTGCCCCATTTTCTCATTTATTATTGTTGAAGTAAATGAATGCATAATGAGTGAGTCTTTTCTAACTACAGTTATTACGGTAAAGGCACGCATCCCATTTATTGTGGATGTTTTATTCCGAACACTTTGGTTTTCTTATCATTCGATATGTCTTTATGTATATATATTATTTATATTTTTATTTATAAAAACGAATAATCACGTGTCTGTCTGTCTATCATTTAAACTCTGTTATTGCGGCTGCTTTTTCGTTTGTATCTCTCTTTTTTTTCTTTCTCTCCTCCCTCTCTACCTCTCTCTCTCTCTATTCTTACTTCTTCCTTTAGGTTATCAAGAACTATTTACTAGTGTGAATTAGCGGTCATTTCTCATTTCCTTCTTCTTGTTTCGTCTTTTTTTCCGCTCTCGGGGTCATCAACGTTTTTTTTTTCTCTTTCCCAGAAAAACAAAAAGAAACAAATACGCAAAAATAAAAGAATAAGTGATTTATTCACTTTTGATTTTTTCTGATTCTTTTTAGTTTTACCTTCCACTTTTCTTTTTCTCTCGCGCTAACCAATTTTCAAAAACAAAAAGATAAAAGATCTCTTTGAAATTCTACCGACTTTTTTTTCTCTTCTTCAGCGTGTCTACTGCTTTTATTATTATTATTATTATTATTATTATTGTTTCCTCGTTCTTTCTCTGTTTTTTCCCTTCACTTCCCCCTTTTTTTCTTTTTCGTTTTCTTTTCTTCTCTCTCTAAATATATCTTTCTGCTTTAGTGGAGCGATAAGTAGTATATATCAATACCAATAATAATAAATTATTTAATTAATTATATAGATATATATATCTGCAATTGAAACTCTAAAATATATTATTTGACTGCTAGTGTTTTTTTTTACTATTTTTTTTTTCATTCCCTTGCTACGTATCCTTTTTTTTCTTTCTCTTTTATTTTTTTTCTCTCTCTCTCTTTTGTAAAAATAAATAGTTGGGAAGCACTCCATACACAAATACGTCCTTACCTTCTTTACTCCCTTTTTTTTTCCTCCATTTTTCCCCTTTGCTTCTCCTCACTGCAAACAGTATATATATATATATATATTTCCTCGTCAAATCGCTTTCCTCTATTTTATTGTTTTTCTTTTACTTTAGTTTTGTTTTCTCTTTTTTTTTTCTTCTCTCTTCGTTCTCTTCAATCTCTTTGACTTTTTCAACTTTTCACTTCTTTTTATTTCTTCTTTTTCCCAATTTATCTGTTTCTCAATCTCCTCTTTTCAATACTTTTACTTCTGTTTTTTGGCATTTTATTCCTTCTTTGTTTCCCCGCATATATATATATAGCTATTGCAATTCCATTTCTTTTTTTCCTTTTGTTTTTTTTCCTTTTACTTTTTATATATTGATATCACTACTTTACAAGATAAACACACTCTCTTTTATTACTGTGGGTCTTTTTAATTCTTCTTTTACTGACTTTACATATATAAATATATAAATATATATAAATATAAATTTTTCTGACGGACTTCATTATAAAGTCCCTGCCTCTTTTTGTTTTGCCCATTTTTGTGTTTTTCTTCCTTTCTTTCTTTCTTTCCTTCTTTTTTTTTCTTTTCTTTTCTTTTATTCTTTTTCTTCTTCTTCTCTCTCTCTCTCTCTCTCTCTCTCTCTCTCGTTATTTTCTGCTTACACTATCTTTCTCTCTCATTTTTTATTTTGTTTCACTTTCTTTAATACTTTCCTTCCATTATCTTCTTTTATTTCTATTGAATTATTGCCTTCTTTCTCTTTTTTTCTGTGTGTGTGTTTTTTTTATTATTATTATTACTTCTCTCCTCTACTGAAATTATTCTTTCCGCCATTACTGCTCCTGTTTTTTTTTGTTTTTTGGGGGGTTTTCAAACTTTTCTTTATATTGAAAACGTCTCTTTTTATTCTTCACTCTTCACCATTTTTTTTTTTTTTGTTTTTTCCACCTGTTGTCTTTTTTTGTTTGTTTTCTCCCTTTTTCACCCAATTTATCTCTTCTTTTTCTTCATTTCTTCTCTTTCTTTTGCAAAGCGAAACGAAAGGGGAAAATACAATATAAATATCAATATCCAGATCTCAGAAAGCAAATCTTATCTGTGGTCACATATATATAGATACAACAAAATAAAAACCTAAATTCCAAAAACGAAAATACATTTAAAGAAGAATACTTAAAATGCCTTTTGGTTTTGGGTTCTCTTCCTCTTCCGCCTCCACCAACAGTAATCCTACCAATAATAATAACAATAACAGAAATAATAATAATAATAGAAACAATAATAATAATAACAGAAATAATAACAATACAGTGAATGTACGCCCCGTTGCTAATTTTAATCCGCATAATATTGGAATAAACGAATCGACATTTCAGAGGAGAAACAGCGACGAATATTACGAAGAATTACGGCGGCGGAGGCAATTACAGAAGAGAGTGTTGGAACAGCAGCAGAAAATAGAAAAGGAAAAGGAAAAGGAAAAGAAGGAAAGAGAGGCTTTGCAGCCACAGCAACAGCAACAACAACAGCAACAGCAAGAAGAAGAAATAAGTAGGGAAGGCGAGGGAATTAATAATAATAATAATAATAATAATAATAATAATAATAATAATAATAATAATAGAAATATTAACATTAATAATGCTCCCCTCTTGGATCAATTGGCTCTCTTGTATAATGTAAATATGAATCCTACAAATGATAATAATAATAATAATAATAATAATAATAATAGAAGGAATAAAAGTAGGAACAATAATAACAATAATAACAGAGAGAATGACGTCTCTATTTATGAGTTTAGCACTGCCGAGGAGGAGGAAGCGGCTATGAAGAAAATACGTGAGAAATTAATTAAATTTCCCGTTCAATTGCCTCCGCGGGTGGAACAGTTTTATGATACAAATAATAATAATAATAATAATAATACTGATAATCAAAATGGTAATAATAATAACAATCAAAATGATAATAATGTTTTGCAACAGCAGCAACAGCAGCGGAGGAGGAGGGAGAGGATTATCAATGATTACCATTACGCCCTCCGTATACAGAACAAATTGAATAATCAGAACCAGAATCAGAATAGTAATAATGAGGAAAGTAATAATAATAATAACAATACGGACGTCAATAATGGAAATACAAATACCGTCAGTGATGATAATAATAATCAAAATACCGATACTAATGATAACACTACTAATAGCAATAATGGTCGTAATAATAATAATCAAATCAATAATAATAATAACAATACCACCCGCCACCCGCCGTTGGGTGACGTCTATTATCACCAGCAAAGCCGAGAGGAGAGAGAGGCGTTCAATACAAGGAGAACACAACAGCTGCGGGCGCAGGCGGCGGGCGGCCGGCAGGCTCCATTTGCCCTCGGCACCGCGGGGGAATTATTTAATTCGGGAAATAATAATAATAATAATAATTTGAATAATAATAATGATAATCAGCATCAAAATCAGAATAACAACAATAATAATCAAACTAATAATAATAATAATCAAACTAATAATAATAATAATGAGAATAATATTTCCCTCCCCCCGGGGGTGGCTGTGGGTCACTTAGTTTCTGAATACATAACGTCTGTGTGGGATTTGAAAGCACAGCAGTATTTGGAGTACAAAAGAGGGAGGCGGCCGGCGGGGGGTGGCGGCGGCGGAATTTTTAATAATAATAATAATAATAATAATAATAATCGAAATGTTGAAGGGAGCGCTGCCAACATGGATCAAAATCACAACAACAACAACAATAATAATAATAACAATAATTTAGACACGCACGCCCTTTACCAAATGTGCCTGGCGGAGGCGAGTGTCAGCAGCAGCGCTGCCTCTCTTGCGCTTCCCCTCGTGCCCGTGCTGGGGGCCCCGGTAACTAATAGCTCCGAAAATAATCATAATAATTTAAATAATAATAATAATAGTAATAGTAATAATAATTTCAGTAATAATAATAATAATAATAATAACTCCAATAATAATAATAACATTAATATGTTCGGCGACCCCCGCCTGCGAAATAATGCGCTGATACACGATTTGGCCAGCCGCCCCCCGCAGACGCTGCAGAGAGAAGAGTTGGAGCTTTTGTTTGAATACTCCGTTATGATGGGGGAGGAAACGAATAATAATTCTGAAACTAATTATTATAATAATAGTTACAGTGAGAGTGATATAGAGAGCGAGGCGGAGAGAAGTGTGAGTCGTCATAGCCGGTCTCATTTTAACATTAATAACAATAACAATAATAATAATAGAAGTTTGCTGGTGTCGGCGGCCTCTCTCTCCTCTTTACCTTTCAATTTAAATATAACAACAACTACTACTTTATCAGCGGCGGCGGCAGAGAGAGAAAAGCGGAGGGAAGAAAAAAAGAGCGCCAAGCAAAAACAACAGAATAAAAATAAAAATAAAAGTGAAAATCAAAATGAGAGTAAGAGAATGAATAAAAGGAACAAAAGTAAAAAGAGAAAGAACTCCATTCTTGTGTATGGGGAGCCTCAGTCGTATTATAAATTACCTGTGAGTGATTTGGAAAATAATAATAATAATAATAATAATAGTAATGGGGATGAATTTTTTGAAATGGAAAAACTCAATACGAATAATACGAATAGTAACAGCAACAGCGCATGTGTGAGTATAAATAATAATAATAATATTTTTAATAATAATAATAATCAATTGCCAAAAAAGCACAAAAACAGTCCTAATATAAGCGGCCGACGCATCACTTCCTTAAATATTAATAATCATAATCATAATAATAATAATAATAATGATAATGTGAGTGTTGCCAAGTCAGGTGAGAGTTACAGTACTGTTTTCCTTAGCGTCCCTCACAGTGTTTTTATGTTGGAAAATAGTGATAGTGTTAATAATGATATTAATATGAATAATAGAAATAATAATAACAGTGAAAGTGATAGTATGTGCGAAATGGGTGACGTAACAACAACTGGAGGAACTAATAATAATAATGTTAATAATAATAATAATAATAATAATAATAATAGTGTCAGCAAATCCAAAGCAGCTGACGGGGGGTATTTTAATCCTTTCCTTGTGAAGGCATTACGTAGCCAATTGAATCACTCTCATTATAATAATAATAATAGTAATAATAATGCAAGTGTAAGTATTAGTACAAGTTATGTGCAGCCCTTCTCTTTACCTAAACTTAATACTATTAACACTAATAATAATAATAATTTTAATAACAACAGTAATAATAATGTAAATGAAGCTAACAGTGAATATAACACTAACAATAATAATAATATTACTAGTAATAGTGAAAGTGCAAATTGTACGCCTCGGCAGCCCTCTAAAACTATTACTAATAATAATAATAATAATAATAATAGTAATAATAATAATAATAATCGGTCAACTGTTCGTTTTCAGAATTTACCACACGACGGTAGTCGGAAGACTTCACACACTAACAGTCATTTAAATGTGGAGGAGCAGCACTATTTCTTAAATAATAATAATAATAATAATAATAATAATAATAATATCAATAATTATTTACAGAATATGAATAATAATAATAATAACAGCAATCATAATAATAGTAATAGAAATTCATTTATGAGTGTCGATAGTTTAGCAGAGGAAATTGATGAGAATTTCAACGCTAATTTTCTGATAAATGTTAATAATGAAAACATTAGTAATAATAATAATAATAATAATAATAATAATAGACAAGTGAATAGTACGAGAAGCAGTGTGAGTACTAATGTCCAGTATTTTAATCGGTTCAATAATAATAATGATCATAATACAGCAAATATCGATCATTCCTCTTCTTCTTCTTCTCAGATAACAGAGACGGAGAATGAAAATCAAAACGAAAGTGACAATTCAATATTTTCTTCTTCTCTTTCTTCAGAATTCAATTCATTTAATAGAAGAAACCCTTCAGAAGAGGCGGAGGAGGAAATAAATGAATGTAATTTATCTCACACGCTGGAGGGGCCTCATAATAATAGTAATGTGGATAAAAATGAGCCCTTTTCTCCCGTACAGTCTTCGTTTTTGCTTTCCCCCCTTTTTAAATCTTCTAAACGCTCCTCTTCATCAACTAATAATAATAATAATAATAATAATAATAACAGTAAGAATAACAGTAAGAATAGTAGTAATAATAGTCCAAATAACTCTGGAAATAGAAAAAGAACTAGTAATAATAATAATAGTAATAATAATAATAATAAGTTGAGTAGTAAAAGGGAAGAGAAAGGGATGAGTTTTTTAGCACTTGATACTGAATATTTACAAGAGGAAAAGGAAATTAAGGAGGAAACTGAAAATGTGAATAATAATAATAATAATAATAATAATAATAATCACATGAAAAAATTAGAAAAGAAAAATATTTTCTCTCAAACTGTTCCTTCCAATCGGAAATCAAGTACTGAAAATAATCATAATAATAATAAGGATAAGGATAATAGTAATAATAATAACTATCATGTGTATAATACCAAATACAACAGTTTATTCACTAATAATAATAGTAATAATAATAATAATAATAATAATAATAATAATAATAACATTTATGATGATGAAGATGAAGATAATCCGTTTGGTAAAATCAGTCGAGCGAAATTAAATAATAATAATAATAATAACAAAAGGAGAGAAAGCACCGGCACAGAGGAGGAGGAGGATTCTATTTTTCATTCCGAATTTTCGTTATATTCTTCGAAATTAAATTTTGACACTCTTCCCAATAATAATAATAGTAATAATGAAATCGATAGCGTTGCTGCTATGTTTGGAGGAGAGGAGAGAAATGCAAATAATAATAATAATAATAATGAAATTAGTAACAATCATTCAAATTTGGATTATCACATTTTACATCGCAACGACAACAATAAAAATGAGAAGAATAGTAAAACGGACGCAAATGAGAAGGTGAAGAGTAATAATAATGCTAATAGAAGTGACGCAGAGGAGGGCGATAAATTGAATAAAAATAACAAAAATAATAAGAATAAGAATAATAATAATAATAATAATAATAATAATAATAGTAAAGCCCCTGCCTCACGCAGGAAGGTAAGTGCAGATGAGCTGTCAAATCTTGTGTTGCGTATAAATTTGGGAAACGACGTCGGGGTCGACCAAAGTGGGGAATTTTTTGGAATTACTCATAATAATAATAATAATAATAATAATAATAATAATAATAATAATAATAATAATAATAATAATAACAATTACTTGAGAGACAATTTCACACGCGACGTTTTGCCTCCCGCCGCCCCTCTTAACAAAAAACTAAAGAGTAAAATACAGGTCGCGAGTTGCAACAACAGTGTCCATCGCCACCTGTATTCAGAAAATAATAATAATAATAATAATAATAATGGTAATCAAATCCAAAATAGCGATAACAGTAACAGTAATAATAATAACAGCAACAATAATAATAAAAATAATAATTTTAATAACAGTCGTCATTTTTTCGACGCCAGCAGCGCCAGCTTAAGTGATATGGTGTATTACTATCAAAACCCTCCGCCTCCCCCGTCGGCTGCTACTACAATTACCTATAATAGTAATAGCAATAGTAACAATAATAACAACAGTAATAATAATAATAATAATAATAATAACATGCAAGATTTTTTGCCTGTCACACTTGTGGGTGTGCTTGACGATATAGGTGGAAGTAGCACTCATAATAATAATAACAATTACAGTAATAATAGTAATCAAATTAATTTCAATGTGAGTCGCACTGTTGTTGAAGATTTTTCTGTCGTTTCGTATCCGAATTTGAATACCAATAATAGTAATACGTGAAAAAAGCTTTTGGCTGCTGTTTATTTGTAATTTTTTGTTGTTGTTTTAAATTTCTGTTATTAATAATAATGATATTATTTCTATTAATACGATGCTTACCTATTAGGTCCTCTTTTTGTTTCGCTATCACTATTTTTCTTCTGTTGAATATATATATTTATATTTATATATTTCTGTTCTCCCTTCCTTTGAACATATTTTTCTTTCTATATCTGTTTAGTTGAAACTTCATTCATTGACTCTTTCTCTCTCTTTCTCTTTCTCTTTCTCTTTCTTTTGTTTTCTATATACAAAGCAATACGCTTCTTAAGTAATATATATGTATTTGGAGCAGGTAGTGGCACAATATAGGTGGCAAAAGCAAAAACTGCAATTTTATTCACAGAATGCAATAAAAGAGCTGATTATTATTATTCTCCGATTGTAATCATTAAATAATAATCAGTCGTTGAACCGCAAATGGGCTATAAAATTCTGTGAATATATATATTCTCTCTCTTTCTTTTTTTTTCTTTTTGCTTTCTCATATTCAACTTTTTGATGACTTTTATATATATAAAGACTTTCTCTCTCTCTCTCTCTCTCTCTCTCTCTCTCTCTCTCTCTCTCTCTCTCTCTCTCTCTCTCTCTCTCTCTCTCTCTCTCTCCCCTCTCTACAACCGTATCTGTAAATATCTATATATATATGTCTGCTGTTCTATTCTATTCTGCATCTTTCAACAAATTATTACGTATTTTTATTTCTTTTATTCCCTATCGTCTTTAGTATCATGTGATTCAACTTGAAAAATAAGTGAAATTGAAAAAAAATGAAAATATAAAATCTTTTTTTGTCGGTTGGAAGCGAATGTTTTGCTACTTCTTGATTGTTGTGTGAATAACAAGAATGTATGTGTGTGTTTAGTACTCTCTTTACTATTCACTTCCCGCTAAAAAGGAAAACAAAGACGTAGCTGTAAAATGAATGAGTGACTCAGTACTCGTTAAGATGTTCTCTCTTTTTTTCTTTACCGCTATCAAGTGTCGGAAAATGCATTGTTAGTGCTGTTATTGTTATGCTTCGTTTGGCTGTCATCTCAGAAATTATCTCTTCTTTCATCACTTTTCTCATCTTCCCTCATTCATTTTATTTTTTCCGATATCTTCTTCTTTTTGTTATTAGTATTATTATTTTGTCCCCTACTACTATTTTTCCTATTATTTTCAAGTTATTCTCTGTACTACTATTATTATTTTTACTACTGATTTTTCTCTCTTGTATTTCTTTCACTTCTTTATATTTTTCCCTTTTCCCTTCTAGTGTGAGTGCGTGCGCATACACTTCAGATTCCAACCATTTTCACCTCTTTTGTTTTCCTCACTGTTGTTTCAATTGTAGCTCTTTCCAATTTTTTCTTATTTATTCTCTTTTCCTTTCTTTCTCTCTGTTTTTTATAAAGATAATTGCACGTATTATTATTATCAAGCATTTACTACTTACGTTTTTACTTATTATTATTTCGTTCAGTATTAGAAAACGGTCAAAGAAAACAAGAAGAAAACGATAATAGATAGGGAAAATTAATTAAAGAAAAAAAATCATTTGAACTCGACGTATTCATTTTTGAAACCCTCTAGCGGCTTTCCTTATATACAAACAATAAAAGAAAAATAAAAACTCATTAAAATGAGTCATCTCCCAGAGCCTATTATTACTAATCCTAATAATAATAATAATAATAATAATAATAATAATAATAATAATAACTATTATTATAATTCGAAGAGTAATGATGTCAGCGGCAGTACTGCGACTATCAGTGATAAAAATATACAAGTGTACGAAATTTCATGTCCATACTCCCCAGAAGAGTTGATTAATTTATGGAAACAGCAGGAAAATGTGAAACCACAAAATAATAATAATAATAATAATAATAATAATAATAATAATAATAATAATAATAATAATAATAATAATAATAATAATAATAATAATAATAATAATAATACCCTGATGGTGGTCTAGAGGGAATACGCCCGGGGGGTCACACCTAGTGCGACCCAAGGTAGCGGGTTCGATTCCCACCAGGGGGATATTTTGGCATCGGATTTAGGAAGAGTGATTATTATCTTCCTGTTGCCGTGTTGTTCTAGACCAACACAATCCGGGGCAGTGGGGACGCCAGAGCAACTTCCAGAGCCGTTCATTATGCCATCATCAGGTCACCAGCCTGACAGTTTATGAGCGTCAAGTACCCTGCATTAAGGGGATTTCTGGTTTTGAAATACAATGGCATCACTGGTTCGAGACTACCAAAACATAAGCTCCAACCAGGCTTGAGAATACGAAAAGTAGAGCATGGTAGTCTCTAGGTGGCCCGGGCCCATGTGGATAAGCGTAATACGACAAATCCTGCTCAAGCAGTTGCTTCATCTACGTGCCACCCGCCCCCTCCTAACAGAAGGGGTGAAGGAGTCGGTAAGGTAGGGAGTTTTAGTGGGTAGTAGGATAGCAATCCTGAGTCCCACAGTACCAGCTTGCTGGTCTGCATAAATGCATTTCTTCCTGTGCGTAACACCGACGAACCGCAGCAAGGTTATTGTAAAATCACGACAATATAGCTACTGCGGGTGCCTTGACGCAAAAAAAAAAAAAAAAAAAAAAAAAAAAAATAATAATAATAATAATAATAATAATAATAATAATAATAATAAGCGAAAGTCGAGTTGCTCTTTTCACTTCAAAAGCAACTCTTTAAGCAAAAACTCTGAAACAGATAGTGATGATGATAATAATACAGAAAGTAGTGATAAAGATGATGATGGTAAGAGCAATAATAATGAAAACGATAATCATTCCGATGCTAATAGTAATAATGGAAGTAATAATTCCGCCGCTGTTGGTGGTGGTCGTGGCGGTGGTGATTGCGATTTTCTTTTGGAAGTCGATTCAGCCGTCAATCATAATAATAATAAAACTAAGAATAAGAATAAGCATAAGCATAATAACGAAAGTTCCGATGGCGTTCAGAAAGGGGAAAACAAAAAGAAGAGTAAAAATAATAGTAATAACAGTAAGAATAATCATAATAATAATAATTCTCACAGCACCTCTGGCGGTGTCGTATCTATTCTTCTCCCCCACACAGATACAGACGAAAGCAAAGGCAACAATAATAATAATACTAATAATAAAGAAAAGGAGAAGGAATGGCACTCCCACTCGAAGGCCAAGGCAAAGAAAAAGAGCTTTCGGCCTAATAATAATAATAGTAGTAATAGTAATAATAGTGGAGGTAATAAATATAACGACGCTTTGAGTTTGTTAGAGATCCAACAAGAACAACAACAAAAACACAAAGGAAAGGAAGAGGAAGAAAGTCAGAGAAATGATGATGATAATAATAATAATAATAATGTGGGTGGGGCGACAAATAACAGTTTTTATAATATCAGCCGTACCGATGATAGCGTCGCGTATAGCGTCAATGTGCTTTGACATTTTGTGTTACTCGTTTTTATATATTTAAATATGTTTATAGTTGATAGTTTCTTTATATAGTAAAGAAATACTAAGCACTAATAACTAGTAACGAATAAAAATTAGTCATTAATCATTATAAGGAAATAAAGGAGAAAAGAAAGACGAGGTATTATACTCACAAACACATTCCCCTTCATTTAACAATGACAAAATGATAAATGATAAATGACTGCTTTCTTTCTTTCTTATTGTTTTTTTTTTATATTCACTCACAGTAGTGTTCTGTTTTGTTTTTTGTTGATGTTGTCCCCTCATGAACCAATTATATTGTAAAACTTTCTCTCTTTTTCTATCATTTCATCCTTCGACCTCTCTCTCTCTCTCTCTTGTCTTGCATGGCAAATTTAAAAAGAGTTTCATTATTATTATTACCGGCGCTTAGATCTATATACGTTTGGCTGGCAATTATACGATGACTCTTTCTCTCCGTATTTTCTTACTTTGTCTCTTTACTACATACATTTTTTCTTTTTTAATGGAAAGCACGGATCGATTATACTCTTCCGCGTCTTTTCTCCCTTTCTGTGCTTCACATTTACTTATTTTTTGTTATTTACTGTACTTATTTCTTCCTATTATTATTTCTTCCTCTCTCTCTCTTACATGCTCTCACACTTGCTATTATTATTATTGTTAGTTATTCTATATCAATTTGATATCTCTCCTTTTTTTCTTTCATTTTCCCAATTTTTTTCTCTACTCAAGACGCTGTCGGTTTTATTTTTGTCCTTTGATTGCTATTTTCATCATTGCTTTTTACTTATTTTTTTTCTCTCTCTCATTTTCTCTTTCTTTTTTTTATGTATCTTTCTTACTCTCTTTTTTTTTCTGTTCTTTTTTTTTGCTTTACTTCCTCTTTCTCCCCCCCCCCCTACCATCTACTCTAACAGTAGAAATACGTTTCGCTGTATATCTAAACATACAGCATCAATGACTGGGAGTACTATTATTACTATTACTAGTATTACTACTATTGCTACTATTATTATGTAATTTTCTTACCTGAAACGCAGGAAGATAAAAGCAAAAGAGAAGAAGAAAAAAAATAGTATTAAACGAAATGATTCATTTTGTTCTATTTTTTTCATTATTTGAGAAAAGACTTGAATATGACAATAATATTTTCTCTTTCAGATTAAAAAAAAAACAGTAAATAAAATTTAACAGAATTATAAATGTCTTAATATGAGCTCTCGTATCGGAAAGTTAAAAGAAGCACTGTTTTTCTGTTTAAAATGACAAGAAAAAACAGAATGTGACCAAATAAAAAAGAGAAATCACAAATAAAAAGTTCGAATATATTGAGTATGAGTCGTATTATAAATTTTCGTATGTGTAAAGCGGAATTCATTATTATTATCACTATTTACGTTTTGCATGGTATACTTTCTCTTTATCTTGTGTTTGTTTGTTTGTGTACGCATGTATGTGTGTGAGCGGGCAATTATTTATTCACTTTATTTATTATAATACTGACGTTCTTAGCACTCATTTATTCATATCTCTCGCTCGCTCTCTCACTTCATTACTATTCTTTAATTTGTACACTCGCAAATTCCTAAGTTTAAACAGTTATTGTTTAGTTGCATCATCAAAAAAAAATAGTCTTTTTCTTTTCTTTTGTCTTTTATTTCTTACTTTTTCCTCTCTCTCTCTCTTTATTCCTGTCTCGTCCTCTATTTCACTCACGTCCATACAAAAAAAAAAAAAATAACCATCAAATTAAAACGAAGAAATAAGTATAGTATTCTTATTTAAAAAAAAAAAGAACACAATTGGTCAAATACACATATTCATAGGAGCTATATTTCTTTCAGAATAATACCGAAACGAAATACGAAGATAACAAATTCGAAAAAAAAAGGCTCCTCTTTATTTTTGAATTGAATTAACAAGAGATTCAAATAAAAGAGAAACTTTCTTTAAAGCCCTGCATCAATTCCCATTCTAGTAACTAATAGGAATAAAAACATAATAAATAAATAAAAATTAATTAATTAATTAAATCCTCAATCAATGGGGGGTCGCTACAGAGCCGGAATTGCCTACGGGGACGACGGAGAAACGATACACAACACACGCAGCGGACTTAGCAGTTTAAACACCTCCGTACGCACCCTTCATAACAATAATAATAATATTAATAATAATAATAACAATAATATGTATAATATTAATAACAATATTAATAATAATTTCGATAGTAATAGTAGTCGAAGTGTGAATCCGACCAAGTATAGTAATAATAGTAGTAATATTAATAGTAATAATAATAATAATAATAATAATATGCCCTGGAATCTTCCCCAGTCGAATTCTCCTACAACAACAAAAAATGCAAATCCGTACATAGTGAATAATAATAATAATAATAACAATAGTAATGTTAATTGTATGAGTAAAGACGGAAATCTCAAGTTATCGAGCATGTATGGTAAAACGTCTAATAACAATAATAACAACAATAATAATAATAATAATAATAATAATTTTAGATATATTAATACTGTTGCCACTCACCCGCGCGGGCCGCCTGGACTCGGATTTATTCCTGTAGTTGATAATAATAATAATGATGAAAGTAGTATAGACGATCTGCCTACTTTTCACCCCCGCGGCCGTCGTTTTCCTCGTCAGCGTCATAATGAAAGTAATAATAATTCTGATAATAATAATAATATTGTTATAAATGTGGCTGCAACAAGCAATAATACAGGTTGGTACAGAAATGGTTTTACGCTTTCTTCTCCCACCAATAATAGTAATAATAATAATAATAATAATAATAATAATAATAATAATGTAAATTATAATGAAAGCAAAACGCCTTTGGGCAAATTGTACGGTGCCCCTGACACAGATTTCTCAGATACTATGGAGTCTAGCATTAAGAGTGTGGCGATGCTTTAATTATTTTACATTTGTTTTTGTTCTGTTTTTTCTTTTTGGGAGATCCCTGTTGGCTTTCCCAACTTATTTCTCCGCTTCGTAGTTTTGTATCACGTGTCTTGATTTTTTTGTTTATTTTTATTTCTCTGTCTCTCTCTCTCTCTCTCTCTCTCTCTCTCTCATTCTTTTATATTGCTTCTTCTCTCTTACGGTGATGTATTTAGCGTCTGTTTATTCTTCTTTTCTCTGTATGTTTTCTTTTCATTATTTTCTTTGCTTATTATTCCTGTTTTCCTTTCTTTTTTTTTTTTTGCTCTCTTTTTCTCTCTCTCCATTTTACTGTCTCCCTTTTTACTTCACGTTGCACTTATTGTTTTTATTATCATCATAAAATCATTTATCTCTCCCTCTCTCTTTCAGGTCTGTCTCGTACTTTCTCGCTTTTCTATGAGTTTGTCTCTTTTGCTATATTTTCATAATATATATTATTTTGCTTGTCTTCTCGATTTCATCCGTACAAGTTTGAATGAATGAATATCTGTACTCTGACACTGGAAGTAAATAACATATTTATTTTTTCTCTCTTTTAATTCTCTCTCTCTCTCTCACTCCTCTATGTTATATGTATTGCGATTGCCGCCCCTGTATGTCGCTTGTATTATATCTATATTTATGTTTACGTAGCAAATTCCCGCAAAACGAAACATCAATTCTAATAAGAGTGACAGTTTAAAAAACAAAAATCATAAGAAGAGAGAGAAGAGAGAAGACAGGGGAAAAGAGAGGGGAAAAGAGAAAAATGAGGTATCGACAAATTATTATAAAGTACTGAGAGAAGTGAGTAAATCATCTCTTACTCATCCGCACAAAGGGCGGGGGCGCGTGAATTTGTGATCATTGCAAAGGGATTTCAAATTCAAAATTAAAGAAGCAGGTGAAAAACGATGTTTTTGTTGTTGTTGTTTTCTCTCTCTCTCTCTCTCTCTCTCTCTCTCTCTCTCTCTCTCTTCCCGCCTCTTTATTATTATTCCCTCTTCTTATACATATATATGCATTGTGTCTGTTTGTGTTTGCAGATACTGTTCTACACAAAAAAAAAAAGGAATTTTAGCTGATTTAGTGATTATTTTTTTCAATTTACTTCACACACACACACACACACGAACGGGGTGAGACGTAAGTGCACGTGGTGTGTGTGCTGTGAATTATTGATTGTCTCTTGTTGGTTTTATATCATATCTTTTATATATGCTTCTACTTCATTTTATGCAAATTCTTCTCTGTATATATATATCGCCTCCTTTTCTCCTATCCGCTTTAATCATATTTTTCTGTTCATTTCATAAATATGAAATACAAGAAAAAAGGAATTAAAAATAGGAAAAGAAACTTAAGAAGAATTGCGCATTCACTACTATCTTTTTTCTCTCTCATTTTTATCTCTCCCATTCTACATTTTAAATTTAATCAAGTAATTTTATCTCTTTTTATCTTCTTTTCTTTTTTACTTCTTTTTATTCTCCATCTTTTGCTGGATCACATCGCCTCACCACTTTGCCTTTTGTATTTTCCTATTTTTTCTCTGTGTCTCTCTCTCTCTCTTTCTCTAATCCTGCTCTAGCGTTTGTTTTCTTTTCTCTGTTTCTCTACAATAACAACAATCACTTGTGTTCCTATTTCTGACGAAAGAGAGAGAAAGAGAGGGAAAAAAAAATTAAAATTATTTTTTATTCCCTTTTTTTGTTATTCACTATTACTGTTGTTCCCCATCCTCTCTGCATTTTTTCTTGTTTCCACAGTTGTCACACACGTGTTTCGTGACCCTGAAAACGTTTATTTTCTTATTTTTATCTTTATTTTTTATTCTTCTTTTTATTCTACAGTTGAGTTCTTTATTTTTTTTTCTTGTTTGCCGTACAATTCTATTATTGCTGATAGCTTTAATAATTGTGTTGATTTTTGTCATCCTATTACTTTTAGTTGTTTTTTCTTCCTCTTCAACTTTCCTTTACCTCTTCTACTATTTTCTTCCAAGTATTTATAGTCCCCATTTGTTATTACCACTCACAAGCGGTTTTACAAGTGGAGAAGAATATACATTAATAGAAACAAGAGAAAAGAAGGGAAACAAGGGAAACACGGGAATTACTTTTTTTGATTCTTTTTCTAAGACTATATTAATTGAAAGATTATAAACAGTAGTGTTGTACTATTACGAACGACAATTTTTATTTCTACTTCTCCTTTTTACTAGCACCATTGTTGTTTTTTTCTTCCGACAGCTCAACTAATTCTTTCCTTTTTTCTCAGAACCTATTTCTTCCTCTTGCTAGCGACACTTTTTCATTCTACTAATAACAAGTCCTCAGTCTCTACATATATTTCATAATTCTTCTATTTTAACATAGATATATTTATATATATAAACTAAGCTATTCTTCATTCATCTTTGATCTCTTTAGCAGTGGCACTAATACTATATATATATATATATATATCTTTGCAATTCCATTCTCTCTTGACAGTAAACAAAGTGGCATCTTTTTTTTTTTTCTTTTCTGTTTTTGCTCTTTCCTGTAGTGACTAATAAAAACAACACCATCAAAGCACCAAAAGAAAAACAAGTTTAGTTTTAACGCAACAGAAATAAAACCGAATAAAAGGAAGAGTGTCCATATCTCCGAATTTCATTATTGTCCACTCACCAAGAAAACTTGTAAAGAATACTCTGAAGACATATCTAGAAGCGACAATTTAAAGAGTGACCATGCCAACATCCAACAACAACACCAACACCAATAACAATAGTAATAGTAATAATAATAATGGTAGCAATACTCAGCCATCACACAATACAGGCAATCAACAACAACAACAATATAAACAACAACAACAGCAACACACAGGCAAGCAAAAAGGACGCCACAGTATGTCACAGGCGGAGAGGGAGGCGGCGGAGCTGGAGCAGCGGGAAAAGATAAAAGGCCTTTTTTTCTATAAAGAGGCGAAGAAAATTCCCATTCAATTGCCCCCGAGAATTGAGCAGTTTTACGACTCTGCGCTTCTGCAATACATTCCCTCCCTCGCGCTTTCTTCTGCCTCCGCATCCGCCGGCGGGGGGGTGCCGGGTAATAATAATAATAACAGTATGGTATCGCAAAGCTCAACACACAATAATAATAAGAATAAGAACAGTAATAATAATAATAATATGTCTCGCGCCAAACAGCGGAAATTAGAAGCGGAAGCGGCGCTAACAGCAAATAATAACGTTAGCCGCCGGTGGTATCAACACGCGCACCACAACACTACTAATAGTAATAGTAGTAACCGTTTAGAAAGTGTGAACAGTCTGAGCGGAGGTGAAAGCAACCACAGTAATAATAATAATAATAATAATAATGGTAACAATGGGAACTATTTCTTGTATGAAGTAAGCGCAAATAACTCTAATAATAACAATTACAACATCTAATAATAATCAACAAACAATAATGATTGAGAACGATGATGAACATGCTACACAGCGCGCAAAATTGTCGGTCTCTCGGGCGTGCGGCCGACGGGAGACATTTACGACCACTACGCGGCGATAAAGAGATTACGCAAAAAACGGCAGCAGCGGCAGTTTATTCTGCATAAAACGCCGACGACCATTCAGAGTCCGCAGATTTGTCACATCTAAAGAGGAGAGAGTGACGTGCTGCTGTGTACGGCTCGGGACCCCGTGTGTCTATTTATATCAAGAGCTTGCTGGGAGCTGCGGACCGTCTTGTTGGGCCGTGCGGCGGGAGCGCGGGCGAGGTACTCATATGCAGAAAAGTTCTCGGAATGAATATATAATAACACAATAATAATAGTCAATAATATAATAGTAGTTAGTGGTGATGGTTAATCCACGTCGTTTTCTTCCCCCACTCTGACCCGGAGGGGCAGAGAAGTGTTATTATAATATTGAGGAAATTCTATACCAAGAGGAAACAGCAACTGCAAAAACAACAAAAACTAAATAATAATAATAATATCAAATAGCAATAATTCGGAAGACACGAGTAACAGCGGCACCAGCGCCGGCCATCATCATCATTACAACAACAACAGCAGTAACAGCCCACAACTCACAGCAGTTTATTCTCAAACATCAAAAAGGGCATTCAAGGCTCCTCACTTAATAATAATAATAATAATGGAAATTAATAATAATAATTCGCTTTCTACCGAATCGCCCGCCGGACTGACGACGGCTTTTCTTGAGGAGTTTTAAACAGCCACATTGAGGGGCCGCGCGCGGGCCGCTGCCGCCGGTGCCTGGGGAAACCCGTTCCGCCGCGGCTTTTTCCATTCTGCCCGTCGCCGCCCGCCGTCGGAAAGCGCGGAGAGTGTGTGAGAGTTTCGACACGTATAGCGGCAGCGAGAGTGGAGAGTGAGGGCGACCTGGGTGTGGGGGTGAGAATTTTAATGATATTGATAATCAGTATTAAGCGCATAAATAATAATCATAGTAATCGGTAATAAGAATGAA
>JAQOSZ010000117.1:0-32710 GCA_030347455.1 Kentomonas sorsogonicus | reverse complement strand
CAGAAATGGTCCTGGGAAACGAGAAAGCCGCTGAGGCGGACGGCGCCCAACACCCCCGGGAGGCCCCGCCGCACTACACACCGTAGATTATTGGTACTAGTGCTCGACATGCTGTGTTGGTGTTGGTGCTGGTGTGGTGGAGCAAGATTCATTTGCCGCTGTTGCTGCGGCTGAGAAACCGAGGATGCTGGGGCAGCGGAGCCTGGCACTTGTTGTAAGTTGTGCGGCTGCTTTGTTGCTGATTTCGATGACAGAGGAGGAGGAGGAGGAGGCATCGCCTTCTTGGCTCTCAGCGGCTGCGCGGGGGGCGCGGGGCGGTACGAGAGCCACAGCGCCCAATTGATCGTATTCACCATCGGCACCACAAGAATGACCGAGTTGGAGGAGGAGTAGTGCTTTATAAAGAACGAGCGAATCGCGTCGTAGAGGAGAGGGCGGGCCGCCTCAAGAAGATTCACACTTTGCGGAATCGCGGCGGCGTTTGCCTCTTCACCATTCATGAGAGTGTTGCCCATATTATGGCTGCCGTTGCTGTGTCCGTTAGCAGTACGATTATTATTATTATTATAGTTGCTTGCGTCCATTGCGCTGCCGTAGACCCCACTAACTGCATGGACAGTATTATTATTATTATTGTTGTTGTTGCTGTTGCCGGCGGCGGCGTTGTATGCCAAGGGAGAGGAAGGAGAGGCGGGGGAGTATCTGGTAGAGACGGGAGAGCCAGGGGAGGCGCTAGCACCTACCGCACCCACAGCCGCAGTGGCGGCAACCGTCAGGTCCGCCCAGCCTTCTTCCACATTTAACAAATGCTGCAGCAACGGCAGAAGCGCCTCTTCACTACTGCTATTCTTCTTTCCATCCACCCCGGTAGTGGCAGTAGCAGCAGCAGCACAACCAGTGCTATTTCTCTTGCCAAATGTAGCACTAGTCGTGCTCGCATCGCTATCATTACCATGTCCTTCAGCACCCATTAAACCCATCACTCTCTCCACTATTGATGATGTTGGAGTTGCTGTTGATTGCGGCAGCAGCGCGCGGGTGTGCATCTCCTCCACCGCCGCCTCCAGAGCCTCTTTGAGGGCCGTCTTAAAGCAAATCTCGCCCAGCGCCTCGCGCGACTGAAAGCCCGTGAGGAACGCGCGCGGCCACTTGGCGCCCGACACGTGCATCGGCGCGGCCGTGTAGTGTGCTTCCAGAGCGCGCGCCAGCTCCCGCAGCCTCTGCGCCGCCCGCCGCGCCTGCGCCTCTAGCTCCGCCGCCGGGACGGAAGAGGGCGGTGCCACTGGTGCGTTTGTGGCGCTGCGATCACTAGCCTCCTGTGCTGTTGTTGTAGTTGCTGTTGTTAAACTTCCAGGGGCGCCAGCAGGCAGGGGCGTCCGGAGGGCGGCGAGGGAGGCAAACGGACCGCTGGCGCCCAGCACGTAGTCTATTGTCTCCTGCGCTGCCGACATTGCAGGCGATAAAGTTTTTGCTGTTGTTGTAGTTTGGGCAGACGTCTGTTTTTCTTTTCCACTTGACTTTACCGAAGGCATGTGCTGGAAAGAAGAAAAAGCGGAGGAGGCAAATCCAGCGGTGCCTCCACCAAGGGCTGCCGCCCCTCCTGCTGTGTTTGCGCTCGTATATTCGATGATGCCTTCTTTACTAGGATGTGTGCTATTATTATTATTACTATTATCATAGATATCTATTCCGTATGCGCGACTGACGAACGCAAGACGCTCCTCTGCTGCGGATACCGCCTCTGCCTCCTCCACATTACTACCAGAAGGTGCAGAGGTAAAAGGGACACCTGCGCTGTCATACGCACTTGCTGATGCAGAAGAGGAAGAGGAAAAGGACGGAGGCTCTGCGAGGTGCAAGAGTTGGCGCACGAGAAAAAGCACCAGCGGCCGCAGCAGCTCCGTCAGATCGCAGGCGACGCGCTCCGGGTCCTTGGACGGCGCAATGGGGACTCGCTCCCACTTGTTTCCTCTCGTGTTTTGTCGCGGCGCCGCCGCTGACGCTGCAGCATCGGCAGCACTACTACTCGGAGCCGAGCCGTGTGCCGTCGACGGTGAGAAAAGTGGAGAATGAGGAGAAGGAGAAGCATAGGCGGGGTGCGCGCTCGCCTCCACCGAGGCGAATCGGCTCATGCGAAACAGCAGCGTCAGCGCGAGGGGTACGGCGGAGGCGGCGGCGGTGGTGGTGGGCAGCACGGCGGCCGCCGTCTCGCCGACACTCTTGAGGAACGCGGGGACCACACGGACGAGGAGGTCGTAGTCCTTTTCCATCTGTGCGATCGCCTGCCGCTGACAGTCCAGAGCGGCGCGGCACTGGCGGAGGGCGGCGGTGACAGCAGCGCGGATTTCACCACTGACAGCACCATTTCCATTTTCGTTTCCATTTTCTCCATTTCCATTTGCATTTCCTCCATGCGCTGGATGACAACCGTCACTGTTGTTATGGTGCGTGGCGGTGTCATGGCCGTTACCGGTAGTGTTTCCGTCAAGTCTGCTACCACCGTTCGCGGCCATGGTGTTCGCATGACGAAAGCCTGAATCCGTACCTAACGCATCAGAAGACAGAAACGAAGAGGAAGAGGAGGAGGAAGCGGCGGCGCCAGCGGTGGCAGCGGCCAGCATCGTTTGCTGGAGAAGGCTCACGCGCCTGGCGCGCCCCGCGATGTCAAAGCGGCTCGCGGCGGCCTCCTGCGTCTGCTGAAACATGAGCTCAAACATAAAGTCCTCGTACACGCGCGGCGGGAGCGACATGGCCATCAGAGAGCAGCAGTCAGCGAGGCGCGCCCGCAGCCACTCATCGTTCTCTCGTAATTCCTGTCTTTGTTTTTGTAAGTGTACCAGCTGTTGTTGTTGTTGTTGACGCTGCTGCTGCTGCTGTTTCTGAACTCCTCCCCCTTCCACCGATTTTTTCTCCTGCATCTGTCCTTGTTGCTGTGCCGGAACGCTCCCACTGTTGTTTCCGTGGAAAGGCTCAGCGGTGTAGGCGGCAGCACCAGTACTTCCCTGGTTATCGCTCCCATTCCCATTCTTTGGCAGCGAAGAAGAATAAGAAGCATGATTGCTTTGACGGCTATTGTTATCATTGTTACTGTTGTTATTATTAGTATTAAGTTTGCCTTCTGTGAAGGAGAGGCACTCCACTTCCAGTGGCATACGCAGCTGTAGTATCGCAAACAGATAGACCACCCTGTCCACCACCCACGACGGGCGGTGCATATTTGTCTGAATCACACTCGCCGCCATCTGTATTCCTGCCTCCGCCGCCGCCTCTGCATTGTTACTGTTATTACTTTCATTATTATACAGATGTCGAAAGCGTCGGGAGACACCCGCGACCCCTCCGCCACCACCACCACCAGCAGCGACATTATTATTATTATTCTGCTGCAATGCGAGAGAGGAGGAGTAGGCGGCAAATACCGAGTTGGGGTTTGAGGATGAGGAGGGCGAGTGTAGGAGGCACAGGACAAAGCCCAAGTAGCGAAGGGTGGAGCGGTAGTCTCGCATGTCCTGGAGTCCGCTTCTGAACGAGGCAGTGTGAACAATAGAATTACTACTGTTGTTATTATTATTACCACCATTCGAAAAAAAGGTAAGAAAGCGCCTCGCGCGGTGCGTTATTTCAATCAAATCCGCCGAAGTCAGCTCCGCCCTGTATAGACCACCACCACCACCACCACCTGTGTGTGCGCCGACACCCCCTCCCGCACCTCCTGCTAGCGGGCCGCTGCCGTTATTATTAGTACCGCTGACGCTGACGTAATCTTCGGCTGTCACATCAAGAGTCCGTCGCATCTCTAAAATATCCCTCATGCTGTACGTATTACTATTACTATTATTATCATTATTGTTATTACTATAGTAGTAATAGTTCGAGGCGTGTCCACGGCGGCTTGCAAGAGGCGCATACAACTCGGGAGCGAAGCGTACGTAGTGCTCCGCGTCTGCCCTAATCAAGGCGCGGTGCATGCGCCCTTCATAGTAGTAGAGAATCCCCTGAATCCACAGTTTGTACCCGTCGTGGAAGCCAGACCCCACAAACCCGCGCCGGGCGACAGCCCTAGCACTACTACTACTATTATTATTATGAGAGGAGGAGGAAGAAGCGGCGGCGGTGGTGGTGACGCCTCCTTGGTGGGCGGCCTGCACCCACTGCAGCATCAGGTTCCAGCACGGCGCCGTGTCGCGTATGTCGCGCGCTTTTTTACACACAATTTCGTAGTTGATGCTGTAGAAGAGGCTTCCTTTGGTGTACTCAAAACCGGGAACGACACAGTCATACGAGCGGGAGGAGTTATTATTATTATTATTATTATTGCTACTCAACTCCACGCTTTGAGAGCCCTGAGAATTCTGTTGTTGTTGTTGCTGTTGTTGTTGGTAATGTTGTTGCTGATGATGGTGAAATAAAAAGCGATAATTCTTCTCATCGTCCTCACGAATGATTCGCTCTAGTCGCTCTTCATAATTCTGCTCCTCCTCCCCCGCTGTCGCCTCTGCTGTTGTATGTAGTGGCGCCGATGACAAAGTGGGCAAAGGCCGCGGGTCGCCTGTGAGACTGCTGAGGTCCGGCGGCGCCGCTTGCAGCTTCCCGTATATTTCTATCAGCTCCTGCAGCGCCGCGCGCCGCTGCCGCTTGCGGTCCTCTTTGGTTTCGTACAAGTCGGGGGACTCGAAGGCGCTCATTGGTGTTTAGTGGTGAATTTATCTTTTTTTTTCTTTTTTAATGTGTGTATTGTTCCAACTTTTTTTCTTTCTTTTGGTTGGGAATTGTCGTAGCAAAAAAGAGTCCTTGATTCGTTATTTCCAATTTATAATATGTTTTAATTCGATAACGGACGAGTAATTGTTTCACTGTTTTGCGGTTTCCTGAGAAAGAGAAGAGGACGGAAATACAAATTTTTAGGGTTGAAAATACTAGGAAAGTGCTTTAGATGTTAGTTTTTATGTTTAGATAGTAAGTAACGATTCAGATTTCGATATATGTATATGTGTGATATTATTGTCGCCTACCTACCTTTTTGAAGGGAAGGGGAAAAAGAGAAATTTAATAAAACTGTAACAATATTGCTGTTTTCATGGCAAGCAAAACGTGATCGTATAAGATCGCTGATAATAAAAAAGAGAGAATGCAATGAATAAAAAACTACAAGAAAGAAAACCCACCTAGAGTGCGCTAATACATCTGCAAAGGCAACATCAAAAAAAAAAAAGGAGTGGAATAGAGGGCAGTGTGGGAATTGGAGACTCAACATACGCATCCAGCGTGACCTCCCTATTCAGTTATACTTCTCATCATTTATTTCGTCATTATAGATGAGGTATGCGTATCATAAATTGAATGGGTATACATGCATGTACAATCGCATAACAAAACAGCAATATTACAGGGACATATTTATGTGTAAGTATGATGGCAACACATGTTACTGATGCTATACTATCTCGAAAAAACACTTGAATAATATAGAAGCGCAAAAAACACAAGTAAAGTTTATATATGTATGAGCGTAGAGAATGAGAGCAATCAGGAGCATCAGGAAAAAATAGAAATATTCAGCGATAAAGTGGCACGTTTTAATGTTGCTCCTTTCAAAACAACAGGGAGGAGGAAATCATAAAGAAATACAAAGTTGAAAAGAGTAGCTCGTTTAATCAAGATAATGCGCTGACTATTGGCAGATTGCGTATTTATTCTTATCAGGAGAAACAACAACAACAACAACAATAGTGCAGCAAAAGGGAGACAATGATATAAAAAGATAACAATATTGAAAGAGCAAATAAAGAAAGGAAAACACAAGAAGTCGATTCAATCATTTCAAAATATAAGTGAAAAAGACGATGACTCTGTGCAATCGATAGCAATGAAGAAAAAGTAATTAAAAAAGAAGCGTAAGCAAGAAAAAAATAGCAGAAATCTATTTATAGCACGTCCGCTAAAGTAGTTCTTCATGTCTCAAAATAGAGAATTGAATTTCTTCCTCAAAATACGAGAAAGAGAAAGAAAACGATGCAAAATGAGTTGAAGGAGAGTGTGTGACAAGACAAGAAATAAATGAAAGAAGAGAAAAAACAAAAGGAGTGACGACTTAATCTTCCGAGGATCCCATAAAGAACATAAAAGTGGTAGAATAAAAAGAGAAAGACAAACACAACTAATCTACGGAAGCTCATTGTCAGGTTCGTTACTCCTCGTATTCCTCTTTGCACTATTATTATTACTATTGTTTGTTGCTTCCGGTGTCGGCTCATGATTCTCCCTTTTATTCTTCTTTTCTGCCTCAGCAGCGGCGGCGGCGGCGGCGGCCTCCTTCTTTCTCTTCTTTTCCGCCTTTGTCTTGGCGCTAAACGGCGACCCAACCATTCGCATAAACGGCGTCTTGGCACTTCCTGGAAAATTACTACTACTATTGTTGCCATCTTTGTCACCGCCGTCTTTGCCACTCTGCACCCCGTTTTCCTTGTCCAGCCGCCGCTGCTCCGCGTCGTCCTCGGCGCGATGCTGTTGGCGCAGTATTTCGTTTGCCGGATTCTCATAGTACTCGATGCCCTCCCCGAACACTTCTTCGGCTGTTTTACGCCGCCGCCGCGACACCCCAACTCGGCCCTCGCGGAGTTTGCGAATAATCGCCTCCTCCCGCCGCGCCTCGCGGCTGTTGGCGGGGTAGTGGGCGTGATTACCAGCACCAGCCATACTGGGGTTGTTGACATTACTACTATTAGTGTTATTATTATTAGTGTTATTATTATTATTACCGTCGGTATCCTCCGCACTAAACACAGGTCCGTCGTCCCCTCCGTTATGGCTACTGCTACTGCCATTATTATTACCAGTGGTGGTGGTGGTGGTGGCGGCTTCTCCTTCTCCGTTTCCTAGCGGGTTCGTGTCTCTATTTGTCGCACCACTCTCTTCATTATTATTATTATTATCATTTTGGTTTTTGCTGATAGCATCGCCGCCGCCCACTTCCGAGTTGGTCCCAGCGGAGGCACTCGCGCCCCCGCCGTGTTGCTTTGAGAGAACAGAAGCGACTTGTTCGTAATCACTGTCGTCGGTAAAGTACGCGCTATTGTTCTCATCGCTCATATCCAACACGTCGTTCGTTTCATTATTATTATTCTCCGTGTTGTGAGGGTGTTCCTCCAGCTCCTCCTCGTCCACCGCTCTGTCCGCGTGCCCCTCCAACAGCAGATGCATAATATCCGGCGCCGGCGCCGCCTCCGCCGGGCGGCCGTTTCTCAGCAACTCTGGCAGCGGCGTGAAGCTTACGCGAATGCCGGCGAGGTCTAGACTATCAGGCCCGGAGGCGGGCGGCGGGGGGCGCACGTTATTACTATCGGGATTAGTGTTATTACCTCTGGCGGCTGCGGCCTCCTGAAGTGTCTGCACCCTCGCCCACTCCTTCTCAATCATTAACTCCACCTCCTCCGCCGTCGGCTGCTTACGCCGCCGGAACACCCGCCGCGCGGGCACCTCCGGGCGCCCCGGCAGCTGAAACGCCAGCGGCACGCCCTCCGCCGCCTCGCCCCTGTCGACGAGCACCAGCACCACGTCCCGCAGCCGCCGGTCCCGCCACTGCTGCTGCTCCCGCCGGTACGCCTCGCGCGCGGCCGTGCGCCGGCGCGCCACCTCATTCTCAATATCGCGCGTGCGGCGCCTGCTGGTAGCGATGCCGATGATCAGCACGATAATTAAGATGAGGAAAAGGACGCCGAGACCGACGCCGACACCGATACCGATGTTGCGGCCAAAATTGGGGTTTTCGTTTTCCTGACCGCCGCCGATGTTCATCTTTACCTTTTTTTTTGTGTTTTGGTTTACGTTTTGACCCTCTTCCTTTTTCCTTTCTTTCTTAAGTAGTAAAGCAGAAAAAAATCTTTGCTTTTCCTTCTTCTGTAGTGACCCTATCACTGCGTACGCTTCACCACTTATCCGAACCTTACTATTTTGTTATTATTAATAGTATTATTCAACGACCCGAAAAAAAGGTGCTTCGGGTTCAAGACAATTACAGGTAAAGAAGAGGAGCACTGGATGAAAGAATGAGAAAAAGAGTATTTAGACACGAAGGATGAAAAGCGCAGAGAAGGTGCTAAAACTGACTAAAAGTTCAGCTGCGTTGTTGGTGTTGTTATTGTAGTTTCCTTAGGGATGAAGAGAGGTGCGTGAGGGGAGAGGCGAGAGAGTTTGTGGATACTTTGATAAGAGAGACATACATCGGGGAGAGTTGTTGTTAGACAATAAGTGCATCATCATTCATGTGACGTAGAAGAAAAAAAGCGGCAATATTTCTATTTCGAGTGAAGAAGAAAAGGTAAAGATAGGAAACCCACCCCTCATAAATGCTAACACTAGTAAAGAAAATGAAAAGTCCCCCAAATATCGGTTGAAACGCCAATTGTGAAAATCCATCAGAATATCAATCATAAGAATTGTATTCATGACAATTATCAATGAAGCTCATTATATTTCTTTTCACAAATCATACTTTGTTATGTTTTTAAATATATATTTGATAAACAGCGATATATTATATTGGCACTATAGGTAATCCTTCCTAAATAATAATCAGTAATAGCTAAAAAAAAAGAGACAACATCACAAAACATATATCTATAAACGGCTGTTGATAAACGTGAAGACACATTATTGTTCTCAACCAAAAAGAAAAAGACGGGCTGCGCATCAGAAAACTTTATTTGTATTTCTCAGTTATGTATACATACATAGACATATGTATTTATACGTAAAGAGAGAGCAACTATAAGTGGGGGAAAAAAGGAGAGAGAGAGAAAAAAAAAGAAGAAAGCGCTGTTTATTCCTTTCTACAAAGCAACATTGTTTTTCTCTTTTATGAAAGTTTAAAGAGAGGAAGAAAGTAAAATATAGAAAATGACAAGCGTAGAATATTTTTTTTTAGCAGTAGGAATGCAAGGGAAACAAAGAAAATATTGCATTCTCTACTTGTATGTAGCAAAATGGGAAAAGAGAAGAAAAAAGGATGTGTTTTACCAATCACACAACATCAACAAAACGTTGGAAAAAGTGGAAAACACATGCGACTTACTGAAACAAAATATAAAGCAAAAAAGAGAGAAGCAGAATAAAGAGGAAGGGGAAAATCATCATAGAATTTAAAAAAGAAGAAAAGAGTTATGAGCTGATATCACCTACATTCATTGCATATATGTAAAGGATTGTTTAAAGCATTTCCCATATTTTCAAGTTCTTCTTCTTCAGTACTCATTTGCTTTTGTATTTTTTGAAAAGAAAGGAGCTGGTAAACAAAGAGAGTAAAAAGAAGAGAAAAATGATAAATGTAAGGGAAGGGGTCACAATGTGAGAAAATAAATATGAAACACACACACACACACACACACACAATGAAACAACAGAGTGAGGAAGGTGGGCATCAAGAAGCATATAAAATAATGAAAAACAACGAAAAGTTCGAAAAGAGTAAAGAAAATGAAAAACTATAGTAGAGAAAAAAAGAGACAGGTAAAGGGAAGCATTAAAAAGAGCAGAAGTGGTTAAAATAAAATAAAACGCAGTAGGTCTCGTGTGTTTGTCTTGAATATATAGAATAAAGAAGGGAAGAGAAGCGACAGTGTAAGTAAAAAAGGTTTCACAAATTATTCTCTCTTTCTCTATCTCAATATATATTAAGAAAGACAACCAAATTTAAACATCGTCATTCGGCGGAGCGCCGGAAATTACAACGTCGACATTTGAATAATCGCATTTGCCGCCCATTCGAACTTTTACGGTTAGATTTTCATTATTGTTATTATTGTGATTCATACCAAATAAATGAGAATGCTGATGATGATTAGCATTATTACTGTTGTTGTTGTGGGCGTTGAAATTTGCCATGCCACTTGTCTTATTGCCTGTTGGAGAGGAGAGTGCGGAGCGATTCAGATGGAACGCCTTTGGAGGGGCGAGTGCAGACGGCAGTGCGATGCCGAAGCGGCGGCGCACTTTTGCGACTAGCACTATTATTATTATTTGTAGTTGTTGTGTTACTTATGTTGCTAAACACCCTCGGGAGAGGCCAACTGACGACACCGTCGTCATCACTGCAGTCAAACTCACCATTATTACTATTATCGTCGTCATGAGTGTTAAAAATATTACGGTAAGGGGCCATACTATCGTAACTTTCGACACGACTCAGACTCATTGCATTTCGATTTCCAAATTCACTCTCTCCGTCGTCGTCGTCTTCTTCGAATGAATTATCAACGTCGCTGTAGTTGTTATAATGATGTCTATTACGAATATTGTTATTGTTATTATTATTATTATTGGCAGTGCCTAAAGGGCTGCCAGGCGCAAAGCTGTCCAGACTGATAGCGCTGAGAATAGAAGCAAGTCCGAAGCGGCTGGAGGAGATGTTTCGCACAAGACGGGCACCGCCGCTATTACTATCACTACGGTGATGATTACTATTATTATTAGTATTATCATCGTCAACAACAATGTGTCCCGTTTCATTCTGCCGCTTGCGCTGAGCCACTCGTTCTCTTTCCATCATTTCCTGCGCCTGTAGAATTTGCTGTCTCTCAATTTCCGCATTGTGGGGATTGAATTGATAGTCGCATCCGCTTCCGAACACCTCCGACGCGCGTTTGCGTCGCCGCCGCGCCGAATGCCGCTCCCCCTGCAGTTTGCGTATGATAGCTTCTTGAATTTGTGCGGAGCGATCCATTTCGAGGTGAAGAGTAAAGTCGGCGACGGAGTCTGCTGTTGTTGTTACGGCTGCCGCTGTCGCTGCCGGCGGTTCCGGCGAGTGAGTGTTTGAGTTCAGAATTACATTACGCAACAGCGCCGCCGGAGGGTCTAAGACACTCATGATATTATTGTTATTGTTATTATTATTATTATTATTGTTGTTGTTGTTGTTGCTGTTGCTATTTCCTTTGGTTTCGTCTGTAAAGAGTAAAGTCTCCTGAGCAACAAATTGCTTTCCAAACACCGCCAAATCCATGTTAATATTACTATTGCTATTGTTATTATTATTGTTATTATTATTACTGTTCGTCATAGTCTCACTACTGGTAGTCGGAGAGCTGACACCGGCGAGGGAGAAGACATCAGGCAAAGCCTCCCGCTCGTTTTTTAATGGTGTTTTACAGATAGTCTTTTTCTTTTCTTCCGCCGCCGCCTCCGCCATCATCATCACCTCTTCCTTCTTCTTTTCTTCTATTTCTGAGACTAATTTATCGTTTTCTTTCGGCTGAACGTCCGCGTCTGAATTGGGCCCTTCGTAGTCGCTGGCGTCAGTGAACCACTCGCTGTTTTCCTCATCATTCATTTCTCCTAGTGCGTTGATGAGAGTCGCAATCTCCTGTTCAAGTAACATGCTGTTACGATGATTCATAGGATCGCAAGTGGGAAACGTACCTTCTCTGTCGTTATTATTATTATTATTACTACTGCCATTATTTTGCAAGGTGAGAAGCAGCGGACCCTGTTGCCCTTGTTGTTCTTGCTGTTGCTGCCGTTTTAGCCTCTCCCGTTGCTGACGCAAGAATCGCAGCCGCAGCATGTTTCTCTCCTCCTCCAGCTCCTCCTCCTCTATCACCTGCTCGGCGTGTTCGTGCATGAGCAGCAGCTGCATAATGTCCGGCGCGGCCGCCGCCTCCGCCGGGCGGCCGTTTCTCACCATTTCAAAAGGCGAGATGAACGTGATGCGAAGACCGGCGTAGTCAAGTGTGTCGGGGCCGGAGGGTGGCGGGGGCTGCGGAGGGTCGGGGGCCTGGGGTGATTGAAGCTGAGAAGTGGCACTGGAGGGAGCAACAGCGGTGGCGGTAGCAGTAGCGGTAGCGGCCGGAGGGGGAGAGAAGAGCTCTGTGAGGATATCATTCCTTTCACCATTGTTAATATTATTATTGTTATTATTATTGTTATTCCTTCCCTCGCTCAGAAGATCCTCTTCGCCTGTTGGCGGTCTCACCCTCGCCCACTCCATTTCTATCATTAACTCCAGCTCCTCCGCGGTCGGCTGCTTACGCCGCCGGAACATTTGCCGCGCGGGCACCTCCGGGCGCCCCGGCAGCTGAAACGCCAGCGGCACGCCCTCCGCCGCCTCGCCCCTGTCGACGAGCACCAGCACCACGTCCCGCAGCCGCCGGTCCCGCCACTGCTGCTGCTCCCGCCGGTACGCCTCGCGCGCGGCCGTGCGCCGGCGCGCCACCTCTTCTTCAATCCGCTGGCGGCGGCGTCGGAGTTTCTGCAGAAATTCCTCCGTGCGGCGCCGAGTCGCGACAATGCCGGCCGCGATGAGAAAAAAGCTGAAGAGAGCAAAAATGCCGAGGACAACGACCGCCCCAAAGACGTTGGTTTTTCCATGTTGGTGTTGGTGTTGGTTATTATTGGCGCGGGGAGCATTGCTAGGGGGATTATTGTTGCTGCCGTTTCCGCCTCCTCTGCGCCCCTCCCGCCGCCACGCGCCCCCGAGATCATTCATAGATTTTTTTTGCGTTGCTGAACAGCGTGTCTTTACTCTTTATTATTATTCTTTTAAAGAAACACACGATCTTCTTCGTACAACGGAAAGGAAGACGATCTAATCTTTTAAACTACAGAATGTATATATTAAATGATGATACAATGAAATGGAAATGAAGAAAAAAGAAAACGGAGAAGTTGGAAGAAAAACAGACACAGAATGCCTATTGGTAGTCTACAGTCAATTGACAGAGTGACACCATTCAGACAGTACTCACTCAGCTCTAATTATTTTGCGAATGGCTTTAAAGTTAATACACCCCCACATATTATCTTCTAATGTTGTATAGTACAGTCAATTTTAATGATTCACACGAATAATATACTGGGGAGATGAAAGAAAGATTATCATATGATAAGATTGAATATTTTTTACACGTAACTCAGTAAAACGAGAGTTTTGATTGTTTTGCTTCAGAATGAGAATGTACGGTAATAGTCATATTCGAGAGGGTATGACTATCCTAAACGCTATCAAGTAGATAAAGAGGTAACAATGAGAATGAGAAGAAGAAAGTAAAAAAAAACCAAAGAAAAAAGTCGAAAGATACACGTAGTGAACACGACGCAAAAATGAGAAGCAAAAAGAAACTTTGAAGTAAAAGAATAGAGGTAAAAAGGAAACCACATAGCAAAAGAAGTCGCAGAATATGCTATGTTTTCTAAGTAAGCAAGTGTACTGTTTTCTTTGCATCAAAATGGCCAGTTGAATAAATAAGAGGAAGATTTCTGAGAAAAATAGTGACTATTATATAAAATGGGTGAGGTGAACAAAATTTTTATACATAGTCAATCAAGGGAGCATTTAAAAGAACATTATATATAGCGTTTGATTTTTTTTTGAGGAGAGTAAAAAGTGTGAGAAAGAGAGAATAAGAGAGAAATAGAGAGAGAAAAAAAGAATTAGGCAGGAAAAAAGTCAAGGTAGCATATTAGAGTATGTAAATTTAGGAAGAAGAGAAAAAGAGGAAAGAAGAACAACAAACGTATTCTCAGAGAAAAAATGCAGGTAAATGTACCAAAAATGAGAAGAAATGGGAAAAAATTAAAGAGGGAAATAAGTGAGAATATATATATATATGTAGAGAGAGAGAGAGAGTAATAAAATGGTAATATAGATTAAGTATTAGAAAAGCAAAGATGAAGAGAAAAGGAAGGATGAACAAGAGAAATAGAGTTTTGCCACTTTGATGGGTCTTCTTTACACTTCCCGCGGACGACGCTGAACAACAACATCAGCACAAGTATTATTATTATTATTATTATTATTAATATTGTTCGAGACCGTATCAAACAAGAGAACGGCGCAACCTTCCTCCTCTTCTCCCTCTCCCTCCTTTTCATGCGGATTCCGTTTAGATGTGTTGATGTTCTCTGCGGTGTTGATGCTGCGGCCCCGAAGCGGACTCATTTCATTCTCATCGCCGTCGTCGAAATGCTTTCCGCTTTTGTTCTTCATTTTCCTTCGACTGCCTTTATCTGCGGGAGAGCTCCACCCACACATTGTGTCTCTACCACTATCATCTTTATTATTATCGCTACGGCTTGTACTCAACTGGTGCTCCCTCTTTGGGGAGGACAAAGCGTTTCGGATAAACTCCAGCGCCTTTGGAGGGCCGACAGACAATACGGTAGAAGAAGAGACGGAGTCGCCATTATTAATATTATTGTTACTCTTCGCGCGACTTCTGTTGTTGCGATTCTGCCTCATTTTAGCAAGTGCAGTACCAGTGTTACTATTCTTCTTATTCTCGTTTACATTGTTTTCCCCGTAACAATCACTGTCGTCGTTGTAATTACTGTAAAAGCTAGTGCGACTGCCGCCGTAAAAATAGTCATGATCATCATCAGACTCACTATTATTATTACCACTATTGCTATTATTATTATTGCAATCATCGTCGTGATGGTCGTTGTGCGAAAAGTAGCCGTCCAGGCTGGCGCCGCTCAGAATAGAGGCAAGCCGAATGCCCTTTGTTGATGCGACACCACCACCACAGGGGGGAGAGAGAGAGACGGAAGGAGACAAAGGAGAAGAAGGGCCATTAGCACTCCCCACCCTCACACTTTTCTCGAAATTCTTCTTGGTTCTCCTAGCAATAGTAGTACTGTTGCCGTTGCTGCCGTTCCTGTTGTTCTTTCCGTCCTCCTCCTGCTGCTGCTGCTGCTCGAGTCGTAACTTTTCTCTTTCCATCATTTCCTGCGCCAGTAGAATTTGCTGCCTCTCAATTTCTACATTATGGGGATTGAATTGGTAGTCGCATCCGCTTCCAAAGACCTCCGACGCGCGTTTTCGTCGCCGCCGCGCCAGGTGACGCTCCTCTTGTAGTTTGCGTATAATGGCCTCTTGCATTTGCGCGGCGCGGTACTTTTCATAGTCAAAATTGAGGTCTGAAGAGGGTTCATTCGCGAGGGCATTACTGAAATTATCATTTGGGTCCGCACTTGTATTCGTTTCTGTATTGTTACTGATACGGTTAGCGTTATTGTTGTTGTTGTTGTTCTTGTTTGTATCGGTAACGGGGGAAACAGCATTACTATTATTATTATTATTATTATTATTGTTTTTGTTATTATGATGATTGCTGCTAGTTTCATTCATGATGAAGAGATCGCTCATTGCACTTGCCTTGGGCGTGATTCCCTTTGACACAACGTCATTATTGCTATGGCTGTGCGAGGAAGGAGCCATGTGAGGATTGTTACTATTATTGTTGTTATTGTTGCTGAAGGGGGAGGGCCCTTCGTAATCGCTGGCGTCGGTGAACCACTCGCTGTTTTCCTCATCGTTCATTTCGCCTAGTGCGTGGATGAGAGAGAGAAGTTCGTCTTGGTTTTCATTTCCAGTGTCTGCAGCAGTACCACTGTTATCGCTATTATTCGTAGTATTCTCGTTGTTAGTATTACTAGTATTAATATTTTCCCCAGTAGCACTTGCTAGGTTCTCTCTCTTTTGCTGTTGCTGTTGTAGCAAATCGCGTTGTTGCCTATGCTGTTGACGAAGAAATCGCAGCCGCAGCATATTTCTCTCCTCCTCCAGCTCCTCCTCATCCACCGCTCTGTCCGCGTGTCCCTCCAACAGCAGTTGCATAATATCCGGCGCTGCCGCCGCCTCCGCCGGGCGGCCGTTTCTCAGCAGCTCCTCTAATGGCATGTTGACAATGCGAAGCCCTTCAGGTCCCAGTCGCTGCAGCTCCGCCGCCTCCGCCGCCGCCGCCACCGCCGCGTCGTTTCCCCAGGACAGTCTTCTGTCACTCTCGTGACTGTGACTATGGGTGTTGTTGTTGTTGTTGTTGTTGTTCGTGCCGCCTCCACTGCTGTTGGTGGTGTGGGAAGAGGAATGCGGATGCGAGGAAGAAACATCATTTGTATGGCTACTATTAGTATCAGTGTTATTATTAACGGCGGCAACGGAAGTGGCGGAGGGGAAGGCGTTATTGTTGTTGTTGTTGTTGTTTGCGGGGGACAACAACGAAGAAGAAGAAGGAGCCATTCCATCGTTGATGATAGTCACCTCCGTCGCGGCAGCGGCGTTACCACGACCATTACTACTGCTAGGCGCTACTGTGTGTGCATCAGCCGAGTGCGGCTGTGAGTGGTGCCACCCGGCGGTGGCGGCGGTGGCGTTGTGGCTCCTCCTGTGATTCACCCGCCTTTTTGCGGGCACCTCCGGGCGCCCCGGCAGCTGAAACGCCAGCGGCACGCCCTCCGCCGCCTCGCCGCGCTCCACAAGCACTAACACCACGTCCCGCAGCCGCCGGTCCCGCCACTGCTGCTGCTCCCGCCGGTACGCCTCGCGCCGCCGCCGCACAGCATCCCGCCGCCGCCGCAGCTCCTGCAGCACGTCACGCGTGCGGCGACGGGAGGTAGCCAGGCCGGCCGCGATCAGTGTGATGCTCACCAATAGGAAGCTGCCGGCGCCTAGGAAGAGGCCCATCAAGAGGCGGCCCGCGTCAATGTCCATTTTAGGGTCTGTCTTTTTTTGCTTGTGTGTGTGTGTGTGTGTGAGGGGGACGGGGGTGGGGGGAGAGAGAAAGAGGAAGGGGAAACGAGAAAACAGATATACAGAAAAGTTCTTGTGTCTTGTAGGAAAGCTTTGCGTAGTCTGTGAGTCGATCTGATGGCTCCGGCAGCGTTGATTTGAGAAGAATTGTGGTTATGTTTATTTCCCTCGTTCTTTTTCTTTTTATGGCACCACCCTTTTTTTTCAAAAGAAGATATATTCCTCTCTTACTCGAATGGTGGTTAGGTTAGGTTTGAGGGACTGACGTATTTTGATGTAATATTGCTAAGGGGGAATACGCTGCGTTTCTTTCTCCTTGCTGCTGTTTAAGCGGTTCTTCACACACAAAAAGAAATTGATGGTTTTGATTAAGATTACGAAAAGTGAAAGAAAGTTTAGAATTTAAACGTTTTGAAAACGGTTAACGTGCTTATATAGGTGTTGCTAAAAGGTTAAGCTCTGAAAACAAAAACAACTCAATGAAAGATAAAGCTACAGAGCGAAAAAAAGATAACCAAAATAAAATGTGAGTATGCTTCAGTGATACTTTATTTCTTGTGTACGAACAGTAAGATGTGTGTGTGCGTGTTGATAGACAGCAAAAAGAAACGATATCCAGCCGAATCAATTGGGGGACAGAGATACAGAGATGCTCAAGAGTGCAGTGTAGAAAATAAAGAAGTCACAAATCTCATAACTAAAAGACATATACATGATTGAGACAGAGAGACTCATAGAAGGAAAGAGAGAGAATAACACCACCTTATACGCGTTTCAATGCGGACAGATCTCCTTGCACCTCTCTTTTCTTTCCATTCTTGTTCTCCCGAAGGAGGATAAAGGCATATCCCTTTTACTGATTTTGTCACGTAAAAAAGTACGCATACATATACACGCATGAGTACTTACTTTCACTCAATTGTAATGCTGTCATCCTTTTGTTGAACTAATCATACTCAGTTAAAGCATCGAAGAGAGAGAGAAAGAGATAAAATGGGAGATAAAAGATTTTTTTTTCCGACAATGTAATAAACGATGCGATAAATGAGGTATCGCGACAAAGCAGATTAAAGAAGAAATAAAAGAAATAAAAGGAGCGAGATAAAAATAAATAAAAATAAATATGAGGAGTAACAACAGTGTCATTGGTTTTGAACTCATGGGCAGTCAATAACATGTGAAACTAGAGACAAAATTGAGTATTTGCTTAACAAAAAAAAAAAAAGAGTAACACATTTCTATATAGGGAGGGAAAAAGAAGAGCCAAGGTCGTAAAAGAAAAAAAAACACGCTCACATAATATAATCAAATGGTGAAAGCAATGTCAATGAAAAATAACAGCGCAAAACACATTGGAGGGGGGAATTAATTAATACATTCTATTATTACGAAGCGAAGACGGCATCTTGAACTCAAAACTGCCACTTACTCATATCATTTATTCATATTATTCTTCGTATTGCTTGTGTTACTACTCTCGCTCGGCCGGCCACTAGCTCGCCAACAGCTCCGCACAGTAGTTTGCTGCTCCTTATTTATATGCTGCCGCTGCCTCTACCGCTGCAGCGCATCAGCCTCCTCTTCACGGGACTTGTGCAATTATTTCTATTTCTATTGCTTTTTTTTTTGCTGTTATTATTATTGTTTTTCATTACTCCTCTTTGTCGACTTTACTCTGCTGCTTTTCATGGCGCTGGAGTTTCCACTCTTACCGGTGGCGCCATTATTATTATTATTATTATTATTGTTGTTGTTATTGTTGTTGTTATTGATATTGTTGTTTCGTTTTGAATGAACGGCGCTGCTGGCGTTGCTGCCGTTGGCGGGAGAGTAATTCTCATACGTTTGCGCAGAGAGAATAGCGTCTGCGTTGCTGGCCGTGCGGTGGGGGGCATGCCGGTCGCCCGCCATACCTGTGTCGTCATCACTCTTCTTCTCAAAGGCGTTTTGACGAAAGTTGTTGGCATTATTATTATTATTCTTATGAGCGTTATTACTATTCACTTCATTGTCCAAATTGTTTCTGTTATACGCATTAGAGTTTGACGAATCATTATTATTATTATAGTAGTAGATAGAGGATGTGTACTGCTTCTGCAATTCTGGTTGTTGCTGTTGTTGTTGTTGTTGTTGTAAGGTAACAACTGCAGGAAGCGTGTATGAGTCCTCCGGCACTCGCCCATCAAACGCTGACCAACTCTGCTGCTGCTGCTGCTGCTGTCCTCCATTACGTGAGGCCTGCGGAATGGCAGTTACATCGTGAAAGTTATTGTAATAGTAAGTATTATTATTGTAATTTTGACTATTGCTACTACTATTCTGATAGTTTCTCGCTGATGTGGGCGTTTTGTCGTAACCGGCATTATCAGAAGACGGCGGACCGTCTCTATTATTATTATTGTTATTATTGCGGCGAGAGCGACTCGTGCGCCGGTGACTGCTTCGCTTTGGGGTGAAAGGCGACAGCATTCTCTGCAGAGGCGACATGGGGGGCTGTGTAGAGTTTTCAAAATCCCGACTTTCCTGAGGTTCTGATAATAATAGTGGGGGCCGCCGCGACAGGAGCGGCGACTGCACCAGCCCGTAGCGCTCCTCCTCCTCTGGGGAGAAGAGCTGCATCGCCGGCAGCCCCCCTGCGCCTCCAGCGCTTCATTCGCCGGGTTTACCGCGTACTCGACGCCGCTGCCGAACACCTCCTCCGCCGTTTTCCGCCGCCGCTGCGGCCCCGCCATCTCCGCGTGCAGCATATTGATGATGGCCTCCTGCCGCTGCCGCTCCTGCTCCGCCTCGCGGCGCTGGCGCTGCTGCTCCTGCTGCCGGCGCTCCTCCTCCGACATTTGCTGGAAGGCGTCGTAGTCGAAGGACTCGTTGGGTGACGGGCGGCGGCTGATGAGGCGCGAGAGGGCGCGGCTTGGGACCTGCGAGGGGAAGGCGGAGGGCCGCGCGCTGCGGTGATGACGGTGGCGGTGGCGATGTTTCTTCGCATTCCGATTTTCCGGATTGTTGTCTTCCTCATTCTTATTCTTATTCTTATTATTATTCTCCCGTCCTGACGACGACTCCCCCGATTCCCCCGAGTCGCCATCGTCGTCGTCGGAAGAAGAAGCCGTGACGTCTGTAAAGTATTCGCTGTTGTCTTCGCAGTTGTCGTCATGCTCGTTGGTGTCGCTGTAGTAGTCAATAAAGTCGTAGCCGTCGTCCCGCCGGCGGTGGGCGGCGGCAGCGGAGGCGGAAACATCAACGCCTGCGTCGTGATCGAGGAGCATTTGCATAATGTCCGGCGCGGGCTCCGCCTCGGGAATGGCGGTGTTCTGCTGGGCAAGACGCTTGTAGAGATCGGGAAGGGGCATGTAGATGAGCTCCAGGGCGGCGCGGTCAAGATTGGCATAATTGCTGTTGGTTAGGGCAATGGGGGCGGAAGAATTAGTGTTGTTATTGTTATTAGTTCCTGTCGTCGTTGTATTTACTGGCGGGCGAACTTCTTCGCTTGAGAAGGCAATACCATTATTGTTGTTATTGCTATTATTATTGGTATTGCTAGTGCTGGCGGCGTTACCATTATGATTATTATTGTTAGCTCCAGCAGAAATCATCGAGTTGTTGTTATTCATACTCAATCCACCACCGTTTCCATTATTATTAACATTATTAACGTTATTGTTATACGCTCGGATAGCCGCCAGGTCCTCGTCGATCATCTGAGATATTTCCCTCCGCGTGACGTTGTTGGCCGCGTTGCGGTGCTGGCGGTGCAGGTTGCGCTTCGCCCCCACCTCGTGATGCCCCGCCACCGTAAACGCCAGCGGAATCGCCTCAGCCGCCTCTCCTCTATTAACAAGCACGAGCACCACGTCTCGCAGCCGCCGCTCCCGCCACTGCTGCTGCTCCGCCGCCGCCCGCGCGCGCGCCGCCGCCCGCCGCCGCTCCGCCTCCCCCTCCGGCGCCGAAGAGTTGTTGTAGAGGTCCTCACGCCCGTAGGCGGCGGCGTCCCGCTGGGCACTGGGAAAGCGGCGGCACACGACAAGGACAGAGACGATAATCGCGATGATGACTAGCACGCCCAGCACCACACCAATGCCCGCGCCCATGCCTGTGACGCGGCTGTTGTTGTTGTTGTTGTCACTCATCTTTGTGAGAAGAAAGAGGGGAAGTTGAGTTGAGTGATTGTTTATCAGTTTCCCCCCCTTTTAACCTTTACTAAGGGTAGTGTGTTGTCTTCTTTCGTTTCTATGTGCGCGATTAAGAGGTACTCCTTTTTGTTTTTGTTCGCTACACCCTTAGTTATTGTAAAGCAGGTTTTCAAAACTGTTTCAAGTTATTTCCTTTATATGTGCAACACTTCAGGTTGTTTTCTAGCAGTAGTGAGGAAGGGGAAGGAGAAAGAGTCAAAGGAATAACAATTTATTAAATAATGCAAAAAAAAATGTACAAGGAAAAGAAAGCGAATTGAGGATTTACTTAAGCAGCAGATACTGGTTTAGATGAAAGAAGCAAAGTAGTTATTCTAAAAGCAAAAAGAAGAGAAAGGGAATTACTAGGTGTTTGTACAATTCCCTTAATTAATCAAACAAAAGCGTAAAGTAAAGGAAATGAAAGAGAGAGAGAGATAGATAGACAGATAAGTAAAACAACATGAATTTGACCCATGCAACACATTGACCATCAAAAAAAAAAAAGAAAAATAATAAAATGAATGTAAGGCAAAACAAAATATGTATAAAGAATCCGCAACACATTGTGAAGGAGTCACACAAACTTGATGACGGCTCGTCATCGTAAGCAGAGAGAGAGAAAAAAACACAAAAAAAGTAATGATTTGTGAGAAGAATATATGAAAAAAAGAGTCCCAAAAATTCAGTCCTCTGGGACTACGCGGGAGGTGACCTTGCTCCCACCACCACTCCTATTGAGACTATTATTACTATTATTATTATAATCACCAGCGGATCCTCCCAGACTCTTCGCGAGTCGCAGTCGTTTGCGCTCTGCATTAATAAAGTCGAGCCGATTAATACGACGCGTCACAGCCGCGTGCATCAACGCAGAAGAGGAAGAGGAGCCCTGCTCGTTACTAGTACTATTATTATTCCTCTTATTACTATTATTACTACGGTTAAAGTTACGCTGAGAGGGAGAAGCAGTAGCATCATCATTATCCACATCGACAAAAGTCTCCAAGGCGTCCAAAATCTTTTCCGATTCAACCACGTAGCGGTTCCTTTCCATCCAGGCGAGGAATGCCCACAGCTCCGCCGGGTGCGCAGACGGTGTTCCCGAGTCATCACTTGATGTATGATAAAGTGTTTCTGAGGAGTTGCCAATACGGCTAGCTTCAGTGCTATTCGCATCACCACCACCACCACTGCCGCTGCCGCCGCCGGCAAGAGTAGTACTAGTACTAGTAGCAGCAAACGTCTCACATGCTCTCACCAGTTCCGTTAGTAAGCGATGCACTGTTCTCTGCTCTGGACGGTATGGTTTTATTTTCCCTTCATTATTATTATTATTATTATTATTATTATTATTCTTATTACTTTCTTCCTCTTCCTCCTCTTCACCTCCTCCTGCGCTGCTGTTGATTCCTTCTTCAGCTGCCTTTTCCAGAATCGACTGCCGGTGTGCCACCGGCGCCTCCTCTGTGACAAACTTCACCACCTCCACCACACGTCTGAGGCGCTGTGTGGGGGTGCTGCGTATCGCTGTGGCTGAGGCAGCATCAGGAATATGATTCGTTTTACCACTCTTGTTATCATTATTATTATTATTACTACCACTCCTAATATCATCGTCGAAATGGTATTCATTATACTTGTTTAGTCGAATTCCCCTCACCAAGGCCTCAAGGTGCTTCTCAGAGAACGTGGCGAGTCGCAGGGCGGCAAACAGCATGTCCTTTATCTGCTGCGTGTCTTTGCTCGTGAGGACAATAGCGATAAACTTTTCCGTTTGCCTCTGGCGGAATGCCATCGAGTCTGCCTCGTTTTCACCGTCATTTTTGTTATCGTTGCTTCTGCTTTTGTTTTCCATATTTGTAGTTGAGTTCTTCTTTTCCAAAATGGATCCTCCTGCTGCTGTTGCCTCTGAGGAGGGCGATGACGATGACATATCAGAGTATTTGTTTCTTCTCTTCGAGTTCACGAGAAAGGCACTGATGTCATTTTCATCGTCTTCCTCCTCAGTTGCTGTCATCCCTTCTGTTTTGTCATTGTTATTATTGTTACTATTGTTATTGTTATTGCTGCTGTTATCGTTGCCATTACACTTGGAAGCGTAGCAACGAGAGGAATGGGCAACGCATCTCAACGGTAACTTATCATTTAAGTCTACCTGCTGTCCTCGCCGGAGTAACGAATGTGAAAGTGAGAAAGAGGAAGGGGAAAATAGTTGTGTGCGTGCGATCTGTACTGTTTTGTGGCTGCTAGAGGGGAAAGTAGAGAAAGTAATGCTACTTCCGCTATCACTCGTGAAATGGCTATTGTTGCCGCTTCTGTCATTTGCGCTGCAATTTCCAGTTAAATGATTATACGTACAAGTAAATTGCCTCAGGGCTGTGAAAAAGGAGGCTGAGGGCGCGTTCGCGATTGCTGGACTTGCGAAAATCGCTGCGGAGAGGGAACAGTGAGAAAAGTGACGGCAACACCTCATGTGATGAACTGCACTTTAGAGTTGATTTTGATTCATAGAAATATATGTCTTTTGCCTCTTCTTGACGTGCGCTTGCTTGACTCGTCTTGAAAGTTATATAATTATATATGTGTTGTACCTTTTGCCACAAAAGGAAAGAGATAGAGAGACAATTGGAGGTCCAGTGAGAGTACAGAAGAAAGACGGAGAAGCAGTGAAGGAAGAAAAAATATATAAAAGGGCCTAAATTCGAAAGTTGAATCATCATCAGAGAGATAAAAATTACCACTGGAAAAAAGCGGTAAACACAAGGAAAACAATACAAGTAATCCCAACATCAATCATATTCAGATTTTCTTTTTGCATGAAAACCAAAGGGCGAAACGCTCTACTGAGCGTATTGCAAACCATTTTCCAAATATGAAAAGAAAGGATGTGAAATATACGCCAGCCATAACTTCATAGCAAAGTCTGTAAAAGACCAAGAGCCACAATTAAAATAGAATATGATGAGATAAATTGGTAGCACATAAAAGCACTTGGAAACAGCAACAATAACAATATGCGATACACGAATTGATACTGAAGCAGTTCCGATAATGAAAAAAAAGTAAGTCAGTGAGAAAGAGAAAGAGAGAGAGAGAGAGAGAAAAGGAATTAAGAGGGAATAAAGGAAATAAAAGTAATAAAAGTAGAAGAAAAAAAAGACAATCGCGAAATAGATAGTGTTTTTGTTTTCCATGTCGTTTGCGACAAAGCAAAATTTTAAAAAAGTAAAAATGAGCACCAAGACAGCGTATGAGTCATTTGAATAATACTTACTTTCATCCAGATACACGTATTGTGGCGAGGCACACGAAAAATCTAAAGACGAAAGTTGAAGTAAACGTAGACGTACAATATAAATACATGCCACTCTTTTACACACCAAAAAATATTCGAAAAGCGCATGTGAATTGCAAAGACAGCATAAAAGAAAAAAGGGGAGTTGTTGGATAAAAAAACAAAGATAGAAAATCAGTAACAATGCGAGAAAGAGAGGAGCACATAGATAGAGAAAATACCAAGAAACTATGAAGAAATAAGGAGATTGAGTGAAGTGATAAGGTAAAAAGAAACGATAATCCTGATAGTTGAAGATAAGGGGAATAGTAAAAAAAAGGAAAGAGAAGAAGAAGGGAAACAGCGGCACTGAGAGATTGCATACACGCAAACACACTTAGACGGTCCCGCTAAAACGCACACACATACTTCAAAAAAAAAAGAAGAAGAAATAAAATCCTCTTTTTCCATTACTTAGAAGCGCCAGTCACCCCACGGGTCGTTGTGCAGATGCGGCGCGGCGGTGGCGGCATTTCCCTTCACATTCCGACTCTTTATATACGCCGCCGTCGTCGCCGCGGCGGCGTTACCATTATTATTACTATTACTACTACTATTATAGTTATAGTAGGAGTCATAGTCGTAGCGCTGCCGCACGGCGTCGCGTCGGCCGGCGAGTGTGTCCGACAGCGCGTCCAGCACCGGGAGAATAAAAGTGGTCTCGTGCAGGCGGCGCTGGAAGCGGCTGAGCTCTTTGGTGGCGGCGGCGGAGCGCTCCACTTCCTCGATGATCGTGCGGCAACTCGCGAGCAGGATGAGGAGCGCCTGGAAGTCGGTGTCGATGGGCAGGTCGAGCTCGTCCTCCTGGTAGCTGAAGAGGGGCCCTTGGTACTGCGGCGGCGGCTGCAGTGCGGCGCGCGACAGCGCCCGGGCAACGTGCGGCTCGCGTAGGGCCCTCCGCAGCTCTGCCGCGTCTTTATCGTCGCTGTCGCCTCCGCCGCCATCGCCGCCATCGTCAGCGTTTATGGTGTTGTCCATTTCGTTTTCTCCTTTTTCGTCGTCTTCCTTTGCACGGCGGTAGCTACGTCCTCCACCACCTCTTGTGTCGTTTAGACGATCCTTGTTGGCGCCACCGCCGTTATTATTATTATTTCCGTTGTCATAATAGTAGTTTGCGTCATCATCACCGCGGTTGCCGCTGTGGCCCCCGCCGAATGCACTGCTAATGCGACTCAGTCTGCTCACGCCTCGCTCAGGTGAGTGGGGCGCGTAACCACCATCACCTCCATCACCGGCGGCGGTAGGTGTATTCTCTCCACCTCGTCCTGTACCCCTTTGCTGTTGCTGTTGCCGCCGCAGCCGCTCTGCATCCTGTCTGACCGCCTCCTCCGCGTTGCCCGGCTGAGCGAAGTATATGGTGGGCGCCTGCGTCTCCGCAGGGGCGTAGTGTGCGGTGAAGGTGTACCGCCCGGACGCGTCCAGTTGCGTGTGTCCGGCGGCAAAACTGGTATTGGTGTTGTGCTGCTGTTGTCGCTGATTAGTATTGTTATTATTGGAGGTCGCATAGATGCTGTTGTTAGTGATGACAAAACTCCGATTGCCGGCAAAACTGCGGTTTACGTTATTATTATGAGGAGAGCCATCTGACTGTGGAGCGTTGTGCTCATTATTGTTGCGGCGGCTGCTACGGTTGAGGCTGCTGTTGGTGCGGTACGTGCTGGCTGCGCGGAACGAACTGGCGTAGCCGTCGTCTCCATCATCTGCATCGCTACTACTTCCTTCTCCTTCTCCTCCTCCTCCGCCCTCATGACGCCTCTCCCGCCGCCGCTGCCGCTGCCGCTGGTGCTCTGCCTCCATCATTCGTGCCGCCAACACACGGTCGGCAAATGAGGCGTTATTCGTCAGTGCCGGCGACATTTGGCCACCTTCTTCTTGGTACGGTGCGTTTGGAGAGTCTTCAGCAGCAGCAGAAGCGTCGACATCCACATCGCCGCCGCCGGTGTGGCGGCTCTTGCCCATTTCCTGTTCTGATTTTTGCTGCTGTTGTTGTTGCCTTTCCTGCCGCTCTGCCTCTGCCGCGTACTCTTTACGCAGCTGCCGGCGCGCGGCGGAGTCGAGCCTCGCGACGGCCGGGTCCGCCTCCGCGCCGCCGACGGCCGCGCAGAGCTCCATCGCCACGACGGTGAACTCAGGGGTCATTTCGCTAAGTCGGCTGACGATGCGCAGCGCGTCGCGGTAGGACCACCGCCGCGAGAGGTGCAGCGAGGCGACAAAGTCCTGCAGGTGCAGGCGGCAGGCGGCGGCGAAGCGCTCCATCAGCGGCGCGATGCGCGTCGTGAGGAGTTGGCGAAGTTTGCGGTTCGGCGGCGAGACGCGCGGGCGGTGCAGCAGCTGCACGGAAAAGACGAGCAGCTCGACACACGCGAGCATGCGGGTTTGGGCGGTGTCGCCGACCTGGCAGGCGCGCTGGGGGAACGGGTGCAGCGTGCGGGCGAAGGTCTCGCGTGTGACAGCGACGCCCCACTTGAAGTTCATCGCCTGCAGTTTCTTGAGGAGCGCGACTTGCATGCTCATGCGGGAGCACAGCAGTAGCGAGGCGTCGGGAGGCATCAGAAGCTGCATCTCTTCCTCTTCCTCATTCTCGTCTTCGCCAGTGCTTGATTGCCCCTTCTTGTTGGAATGAGTGTGTTTCGCACTCTTGCTACCATTTGGACTCGCCTTGTCCGCCTCGGACCTGCCGTTGTTCGCCATCCGCTTGTTGGTCGGAGATAACGACCCTCTGCCCATCCACCATTCCCTGTTGATACTATCGATTAGCCATCCCCATCCTCCTCCGCACCCGCCACCGCGCGGTACACGAGCGGAATGCGCAGCGCGGCGGCCACATCGTCTATAGTCTCGCTGAGGGTGCGGGCGACCTTTGCGCGGTACCCCCACAGAATCTTCAGCGGGTTGTTGGGGAAAATAAGTAAAATGCAGAGCTCAAAGGCGAGAGCGGTGTAGGTGCCGCCGATGATACGCGTCAGCGTCTCGGGCGGGTTCTGCGACATGACGGCGCCCGCGATGGTGATCAGCGCGCTGTACCAGATGCCGACGCCAAAGTCGGGATAGTTGCGCGGGGCGTGCTGCAGCAGACACGCCACCATCACCCACCCGATCACCTGCGAGAGGTTGTGGCAGTGGACGTAGATCATGAAGCCGAGGCAGCACCCGAGCGTGTTGCCGGCCATGCGCGCGAAGCACATGATGAGCGACTCCTCCTCGCTGCCGAGGCCCAGCAGCACGGTGACGCCAAAGTAGTACTCGCCCCCGAGCGGCACCCACAGCTTCAGGTTCAGCGCCGTCGCGGCCACAAAGGCACACGTCAGACGCACCGCCGTCTTGTACTGCTGCACATCCGACGGCCGCCGCACCGTCAGAATACAGTACAGCTCTTTCCAGAAGGAGTGCCACGGCTCGACGATCATGTCCTCCCACAGGCGCCGCAGCAGCGATTTGCCGCCGCCGGGGGCGTAGGTCGTCATGTTGTCTCCAAACGACACAATCTCGCGCGCCGCCAGCGACAGCAGAAGGACAAAGTAGATCTCGTAGAGTCGGGCGAAGAGTTCGCTGTTTAGGTGGGAAATGCGTGTCTCAACGTACTCGAGTTCTTTCTTGCGCTCCAGAGCGGTGAGCGCGCGCTGCCGGCGGCTTTCCTTCTTCTTCTTTTCGCTAATCTTGCTTTTATTATTGTTATTCGTAGTGGTTTGACTGCTCTGCGCCACCTCGCCGCCGTCGCTGCTGTACACGTCATCAAGTTCATTATTATTATTATTATCAGAAGCAAAGGGTTCGTGGTCTTCGTTACTACTGCTGGTGGCCTTCTTCCGCGGGTCATTCTTTCGCTCGTTGAAAGCGCTCTCCTTGCCACTTTCCTTATTTTCATTGGTTTCCTTGCCTCCGTCACCATGATCGGCCCCGTGTTCCTTTTCCTTCTTCTTTGTCTTCTTCGCCTCTGTCTCCCCCTCTTCCTCCTCCTCCTCCTTGAGCAGCTTCTCCCGCTGCCGCCGCAGCCCCGCCGCCAGCACCTCGTAGTGATGCACCAGCGCCAGCATCGAGACGCGCGTGTGGCGCCGCAGCTGCGTCTCGGCCGCGCGCAGCTCGTCCAGCGGGAGGGCCGCCGCCAGCTCGCCCGGGGTGTTGCCGCCGGTGCCCAGAGCCGCGATGGCGCGCGAGAGGGACGCGCTGAAGCCCTGGAAGAGCTGCAGGGCGCGCGCACGGAGGGCGTCGCTGCCTGCCTGATCGCTTTCGCCGTCGGCTTCTTCGTCTTCTTCTTCTTCTTCGCCTGACTGGTTGTTATGATCGCTTTCGCCGTCGCCGCCATCATTATCATTACCATTATCATCATCGGCCTTCGCCACCGCCGCCGCGTCCGCCGCGGCCACCCCCGGCCCCGCCGCCTCCTTCTCAATGCGCTCCGCGTGAAGCCGCAGCTGACGAATGACGTCGTCGATGTCGTCGTCTTTGTCCGGCGGGGCGTTACTCTTCGTAGCGCCGCCGCCGGCCAACTCCCTCCGCCTCCGCCTCCGCCTCCGCGGTGGCGCGCGCGAGGGCCCCGCGGACGTACTCTGCACGGATAGCGAGCAGCCGCCGCCGCTCCGCCTGCACGCGGCGGACGCCGACCACCACGCGCCCCGCGCCGTGCGCGGCGTACACGAGGGCCAGCACGCGGCGCAGCAGGGCGAGCTTAAGGCGTCGCATGGGGTTTCGCACGGCGTACTCTAGCGGCTCCCAGCTGGCGAAGAAGAGCAGCGTGGGGAGCATTCCCATGGCACCCTCGAGCTTCTCAAAGGGGGAGGTGTCGGAGAAGAAGACGACGCCGGGGATGGGGTGCGGCGAGAGCACGAAAGCAGCCATCGCGCCCGTGAGTTTCGACACCCCGGTGAACACCTTCGCCATCAGCATGTCGGTGAGGGACTTCATGAGGACCGGGTAGGGGAAGAGCTGCGCGCACACGGCGAGCATCAGCCCCACCAGCCACGCCGCCACCATCCAGCACAGGTTGTCCTTGGGCAGCACGCCAAAAAAGGCGTAGTACATGCGGGTCTGCATGATGCCGACGTAGCTGTAGATGTGCAGGAAGCGGAGAATAGGCCCGTGGGTCGCGAGGGACTCGACAAAGATCATTGTAGCAAGGAAGCCCCACCACATGCCCTCGTGCTGCACGCAGTTCATGTGCAGGTACAGCGCCCCGACCACCAGTATGACCACCAGCGCGCGGAAAATCCACGTCAGGAAGCCGAGCATCATGCCAAGGTTCTCGCGGAACATGGCAAAGCCCATGACGCAGCCGATGAGCATCTGCGGAAAGCCGACGGCGTACATGGTGTTGGGGTGCACCGCGAGCACCAGCGTCGGAAAGGCGACAAAGGCGACCGCGCGCACCGAGTGGCTGACCATCATGAACACCAGCGGAGACGTGAGGGCCTCCAGCGTCGCCTGCAGCCCGAAGGTGTCGTCGTTTACATCCTTGCGGTACACCACCGCCGCGTCCGGGGGCGAGGGGGGAGGAACTGCAGCGGCGGCGGCAGATGCTGCTTTTGTTCCTTCTTGTGTGCTATCTGGCGGCTTCCCATCGGGGGAGGCGGAGGCGGTGGAAATATTATTATTATTATTATTACTCTTCTTACCCTTCTTATTCTTTTTACTAATATCACTATGACTAGTACCACCACCACTGGCACCAGTGCCTTTGCTGTTATTATTATTATTATTATCATTACTGTTATTGTGTCCTGCCGTTTGGTTACCCTCACGATTGAACTTTTCGTCCGCAAACGTGACGGTGGCCTGACGTTTTGGCGCTTTGCTGGGAGCCTCTGCAGGCACCTGCGGCTGCGGCGGCGACAACGGAGGTTCAGGGGTGCCGTCACTCGCCTTGTTTACCAAAGAGGAGGCGGAAGAAGAAGAAGAGGTGCTGCGAGGCGGAGGAGAGGCGTTGGTAGTCGCGGTGGCGTCTGTGTCCGCCAAACGCCCCGCCACTCCCTGCGTTGCCTCGCCACCCGCGGATGCGTCGGTGTTACTACCTTTGAGAGGCATGATTAATTGTTTTAGCGCGCGCGCGTGTGTGTGTGTGTGTGTACCAACTTCTGTTCAAGTTAGTTTTCTGTTTTGTTTTCCCCTCCCGTATGTATGTTTTTACCGTTTGAAGGAGTCGTAATGGTGGACTCGCCCCTTTCTTTTCTTTTTTATCTCTGTTTGGAGCGTGCGTGCCTACTCTCGCGACTGTATACAGATGCGTGCTGCTGGCCGAGGACTTGGCCTCAAGGCTCGACACAAACAAAAGAAACAGCGATGCGAGAGAGAGAGAGAAATCAGAAAGAGGGCAAGAGAGGAGAGAGAAAGAAACAGAAAGAGAGAGAGAGAACAGCAATTTTGTTTTTTGAAACGAGAACCAAAAGTTCTAGAGAAAAACGAGAGAAAACCTTGAGTCGCTTTCACTAGAGGCTTATCTATTAAGAGGAGCGTAGGAACAAATTGAGGAGGAAGATAAATTTTTGTGTTGAGCTAACAAGGTATTTAGGTAGACAGAGAATGAATCTTTTTTATATGCCAAGATATTCAGAGTTGACAAAACGCTTGTATCACGATAAAGTCATATATCGATCGACAATCCAATAATAGATAGTAAAAGTTATATGCAACAATAGTTATCTATTTTTTTCTAAATTGCAGAATGGGTGCAACATTAACCGTAGAGCTACAAAAGGGAGGATGCCAAAGATTGCACCAAATCCTTTTACACCCCGCCCGAGGGGTTAGACAAGGAGGAGGGATGTTGGGGAAACAATAAACAAAAGAGTCGAGAAGTAACACTTGATGGAAGGACTGTTGAATGAGAGTAACAATGAGTGTTTGGAAGACAAGACATATATCCCATTATCATTTGCAATCTATTTGTTGTGCAAAATAATCAAGACGTTACAGATAGATTCGAGGTTTTCTTTTACTGTTACAGACTTTCAGAATCACACGCACACATGCCGGTCAACGATCGCAGAGAAAAGGAAAGAGGTGAGACACGCATACACGGAGACAGCAGCGAGGAGAGAGAAGTTTGGCGCAGTGACGCTCACACATGCTTTACTCATTGCAACACGTCAGGACCGCCGAGATGCGTGTGTTTCACTCGTGTGATGTATATATAGAGAGGCGCCTTGCGGGAGAGCTAAACATTGACGTGGAGTATGAATGCGCCTCAAGGAAGTGGTGCAACGCGTCGGTCACCACATGAGAAGATCACTAATCGATCCACCAAATAATCCCCCGCACGCCTCACCAACACGCCTCCTCCTCTCAGCCATGTCATCAGCGACACCGTACTCCCCCCAGTCGGTGCAGCGGGAGGCGTGTAGCCACAGATACTTCAGCCCCGGGCAGCGCTTGTGCAGGGTGAGAAGGTCGGCGACGGTGTAGTCGGTGTGGCAGAGGACCAACACCAGCAGTGTCCGCGCAGCGCCCGCCAGAGCCTGCAGCGCCCCCGGCGACGACAGCGGCGGGAGGTGGGAGAAGCACAGCTGCCTAAGCTCCGGCAGTTGTCGGAGGAGGCGGTGAAAGAAGTCGTAGGCGGCGGCGGGTGGGATGGCGTAGTTGAACTCTCCACAGTCTGGATCGTGCCCAACAGCGTTGAAGTGCAGGAAGTCCACCTGATCCTCAGTCTCCAGTAATTTTGCAATGGCCGCATCGGTGGGGAAGCCGACGTCACGCAGCACGAGGTACAGCTCCCACAGGCCGCGCGCCTGCGCACTCGTGTCATACCAGCTCTTTGACCCTACCTTACACTCCTTCCCGAGATACTTGTCGTGCAGCTCTTCGCGTGTGCAGCCGAGCGCGCGGCACAGAAAACTTATCTGAATAAGAGCATTTTGCTCGAAGGTCGACTTGTTAGCAGGGGACTCATCGCTCTGCTCACTGTCAGCAGGCGAAGGGGGAGCGTCGGCGCCCACACTCGCAGACGCCTCAAAGGCTCTTGCGGCGGCGACGGCACTGCGGTAGGCAGCAAGTGGAAACGCCTCGCGCTCCGCCTCCTCCTCCTCCTCTAGCTTCATGGCGCGCCGCCGCCTCCGCCCCCGGCAGTAGCTCCAGGGCCGTGGCCGTGACGGCGGCAATGACACTCCGCAGGCGTTGCCCCTCCGCCTCCACCCGATCGCAGTGTTGCCGCCACTCGCTGTCTGAGAAGCGCGCCGCCGCCGCCATCTCCTCCGTCACCTCGCGGAGCTCTGTCTCGTGCTGTTCCTGCAGTGCCTCTCAACTGCTGCTTAAAGTCGTCCCGCTCTTTACGGAGCTCTTCGTTCTCCTCCGTCAGCGCCGCCATCTGGGCGTTCATGTCGGTTAATCATTTCCTTCTGCTTCGCATTTTCCCGGTGTAACTCCTCGTTTACTTTAGTGGTTGCATCCAGTTCCTGCCGGAGCGATGCGATAGTTGATGTGTAAGACTCAGACATGGTGGCTGGCGTGACTGTCTATGCTGTCGAGCAAAACTTTTTTCGCTGCGTCACTTTACTCAGCTGGATGTCGAGAATGCGTTTCCTATAAACTGTGATCTGCCACGGATAAGATGAAGTGAGAGTGATGAGATAATGGACGGGAAGCAATAGTTGCGTTTGTCACGCGGCATTCCGCACGGTTGCACCAAATGGTCGGGTGATGAGTTAACGCACAATCCGGTTGTTTACACACCACACACGCGCGGCGCTAGGGGGG
>JAQOSZ010000116.1:0-45785 GCA_030347455.1 Kentomonas sorsogonicus | reverse complement strand
TTTTAATATTGTTTTGAAAAGAAGTGTTATAAAAAGCGAGTACAGGAAGGAAAGGACTAAGCTCTTAATAGAGTAGTTGGTACAGTAAAATAATATATTTTGTTAAAAAAGTGCTGGACGAATGCACAGAACCTGTGTTCTTCGGTACAGAAAAGAGTTTCTGACTGGTGCTTTCGCGATTGGGTGGGTACAGAAACAGAGAGGTTTTGGCAGAAAGCCTGATTACTATAAAGTTTGTTGTGTTTTTTACCGCTTTTAGGCGTACTGAGAAGAGTAACGATTAGAGCCTTGAAATTTTGTACGAAATAAAAGGAGACGTAAACAAAAGCCTAAGTGCTTCTTTCGAATAAAACGTACAGACGGATGACGAAGGTGGCGATGAAGCTAGAGAAGTTAACTAAGACGCAAATACTATCTTTCTATATATATATGTGTGTGTAAATATGGTGGTGTGTGAGGGTGAGAGCAGGGGGGGGGGGAGGGGGAAGTAAAGAGAGATCGATAACAGGTACATCAGAATTTATGGGCATCAACAGCGCCTTCAGGTTTACATTCTGACGTATCATAGTTGAACAGTTTCAAAGACGGCAGAAACACGTCGCGCGATGCTCCCGTGCAGCAAGTGTGTGGGTGCGTTTGGGAGGGAAGACTAGGGGAAAATGGGATATTTGCATCGCACGTTGCAGTATTCTGCTCAATTACAAAAATTCACGGATATGTTGAAGATAATTTCAGTAAGACGGTGGGTTCTTTGTGAGTGACTACACTTCTATTGTTTGTCTGAAGAATGTCATTGGTTTTTACCATGTTAGTCTGTGATTGCGTACGACACAATATACTTGTCACTACGTTTTTTTTTCACCATCAGTGACCACCATTATAATCTTTTTTTTTCAAGTTTGACTCAAAAGTATCGCTAAACGAAACAATAAATGCGTTTCGTGCAGAAATTCGAGTACAAAAACACATTTATTCCCTTTATTTCTTTATTCTTTTTATTTTGCTGTTGCGTTTCTGCTTCATTTCACAGTTGTTGCGAGAAATTTGTGGGTGGGTGAGAAAAAAAAAGATCGCTTTCATCATATGTTGCAAACTGAGAGAAAACTCAGCACAATTAAAAACTCATTAAAAAAAAGGTGCGCGTGCTTGTTGGGAGGGGGGGGAAGGAGAGGGAGAGGAGAAAAAAAAAAGCGTTTTGAATTATATCATTTTGAATTGTTTTGCAGCGTTCGTGGGGGGTCGGGGTGGGGTGGGGGTGGGGGAGGGGAGGAAACCACAAAATAAGAGTAAAAAAAGAAGTGTTGTAAGAAAAGAATGGATAACACAATAAAAACGATAAAATACAACACCTCAGGTCCCAGTTAATAGCTTCCCGTCCAGCCTATGAGACGGCTCAAGGCAAACGGAAAGCGAACTGCGGACAGCGTATTGACGTACAGGAACTCTCTTTACTGATTGAGAGACTATGATATAATGTCCCAGAGGACGACGTTGTAATAAATTGGTTATTTTTGTTGCTGTTTTTGTTGTTGTTGTTCTGGCTGCCTCACTCACACGCGAGTAAAGTTGTAGAGCCACGGGGCCAGCGCAGGGTTCTCGAAACCAGGGATCCAGCTGAAGTGGTCGCCGCCCTTGATTTCAGTGTAGCGGGTCTGCGCGCGGCCGGCGGCCACCAGCGTCGCGTTCATGCTGCGGGAGTACTCAACAGGAATTGTCGGGTCGGCGTCGCCGTGGTAGATCCAGATGGGGGTGTCCGCGGTCGCGTCCGCCACCAGCGTCTCGTTGCCGGCACCAGAGAACGCGATGGCGGCGGCGAAGGTGGTGGGCATGCGCCACAGCATCTCGTAAACGCCGAAGGCGCCCATGGACATGCCGACCGTGTACACCTTTTGGGGGTTCGACGAGACCCGAGTTGACCCAGTTCTGTGTCAGGCGGATCAGCGTCTGCATCGTCGGGTTCGCCTGCGAGTTGATGTTTGCGAAACTGAACTGCGAGGTGCCGTCAACACTGTTCCGCTCGACGCTGGCCCAGTACGAGTCAATGGGGCACTGCGGGACGACCACGATGGCGGGGAGCGCCGCGTGGAAGTTGTCCTCGAGCCACTCGCGGCCCCACGTGAGCTGCGCCTCGTTGTCGGCGCCGCGCTCGCCCATGCCGTGGAGGAACACGAGGAGCGGGTACTGCTGCGAGGCGTTGAAGTTCTCGGGGTACTGGACGCGGTAGGGCAGCATGCGGCCGTTGACGAAGTAGGAGCCGCTGATGAAGTTGGTCTTGCGCTGCGCCAGCAGCCAGGTGGGGACGCTGGGGTCGTTGAAGACGTTGACCCAGCTCTCGTGCCCGACGCCGTCGTAGAGGGTGAGCTGCGCGTTCTTGCCGGCGGCGGTGAGGTCGGCGTAGAGCGACTCGGAGAAGCTGACGTTGACTGTGGGGTCCGCCGTGCCGTGGAAGAGCTGCAGGGGCATATTGCCGATGTTGGCCACCACACGGTCATTGTCCGCGCCTCCACAGATGGCAATGGCGGCGGCGAAGGTGTTGGGCATGCGCCAGAGCAGCTCGAGAGTGCCCATGCCACCCATCGATAGGCCGCCCACGTACACGCGCGTCTTGTCTACGTAGCCGTGCTTGATGAAGGTGCCGATCAGGCCCTGGAGGGAGATCATCGCGGTCGAGGGTGCTGTAGTGTCAGTAAAGGACCTGCCATCACCAACCCCATTCAAGCTGTTAGTCATGTAGTTACCCCACGAAGATTCGGACGGGCATTGCGGCAGCACGACGATGGTGGGGTTCTCGGCGTTGTTGTAAAAGCTGCTCTCGACCCAGTCCTTGCCCCACACGGCGATCTGGGCCTCGTTGTCCTTGCCGCGCTCGCCGCCGCCGTGCAGGAAGAAGAGGACGGGGTACTGCTTGCTGGGGTCGAAGGCGGGCGGGTACAGCACCTTGTAGACGATGCTGTAGCCCTGCAGGGTGTAGGAGCCGTTGGAGTAGTGCTCGAACTGCGCCGCGACGCCGGGCGCGCCGCACAGGCACAGGAGGGCCGCCGCCAGTAGGGTGAGGACACCCTTTGCAGTCTTGCTTGTTGTTTTCATTAGTAGTGTAGTGGCGCTGGGTTCGAAAGATGGGGGCCCGGAAACAGCGGTTGATAGTGCTGAGGGAGAAGCAACGGTAGCGTTTAATGTTAGTTGTGCGATAATACGTTTTTGATGTGTTTTTTTTTTTGTGTGTGTGTGTGTCGAGTTTGCTTGAAGATTTTGACTAAAACTGATGGAATGAGAATGAACAAGGACGTAGTAGAGGTAACAAGATGAGTGGAGGGAGGTACATAACATAGAAAAAATAACCTAAAACTCTTTTCTTTCTATGTAGATGTCTTTGCCCAATATGCGCGAATCAGCGAAGGGAGCAGAAAACAGCGCTTCTACAGACAGACGCCCTGACATTACATCGATAGAACACGTTTGATGTCACTTGACGATGGGCGCTACCGTTCTTCACTGCTGAGATCTTCATTCAGTTATTGTGTTGGTTCATTCTTTCTTGTCCGACACATACACACACACACAGACGCACCCGTTCCGACATCACTGCTGTGCCGTGGGGGCACCTCGGCGCCGTACAATACGGCGCACGGCCCACCACAGCGGCAGCGTGGCGAAGAGCATCGCGAAGACGCAGAGGAAGCTGTCGCGGAGGGCATAGACGTAGACGCAGCTGCCCCGAGCGCCGTCCCCCTCACCCGTCTCCGCTACCCAGCGGCAGTAGTGTGCGTTGGGGTTCACTGCGCCGGCGCCACCGCCGCTGCTGCTCTCCGCTGCTTCAGAGGCATCTGCGGCACTGCCGCCGCCGCCGCCGTGGCACGCCTCCGGGGGTCCCGCGGACCACGGGCGGCAGAGGGCGGCGTCGTTGCGGCGCATCGCCCAGTCGGCCAGCGCGCCGGCGATGGTCGGCGACGGAAAGTCGCCCTGCGGCATGGATGACGAGGACGCTGAGGGCGACGGCGAGCGGCCGCAGATGCGCCTGGGGGACGCTCTTGAGCACCGCCAGGTTTACCGGCGCCGTCACGGCGAAGAGCAGCACCACGGCGACAGAGAAGAAGACGAGGAAGCCGACGCGGCTGCCCGCCAGGAGGAGGGCGCCGTACCCGCCGGGGATAGCCGCGGCCACGAGTGCCATCGCGGCCGTCACGCACGTGTCGATCACCTGCGCGTCGTCGTCATTTATCGCTGTCGTTTGGTGCCTCGCCAGCCGTCACCTCCGCGGCGGTGCCCGTCGCGTCCCGCGGACGTCCGGCGACGCGCCCCCGCATCAGGTCCACGGCGGCCCCGCCCGCGATGGTGCCGACCATGCCGCCGACGCTCGTGATGGAGCCCACGGCGACGGCGGCCTGCCCGCGGCCCCACTGCAGAGGGCCCTGCGCCATCAGCGGGATCGCCCACGCCGAGACGGCCCCGACAACAAAGACGTAGCACGAGAAGCCGAGGACGAGCAGCATGTAGCACTCGTTGGTGAGCAGCTGCCGGAGCGAGTCCACAACCGTGTCCGCCGCCGCGGCCGGGGTGCTGCTGCTGGCGGCGGTGGTGGCGGGGCCAGTGGGGGGCAGCGGCCCCGCCAGTGCGCCGGCCTCGGCAGCTCCGGCAGGGGTTGCCGCCGTCACTGGTGGGGCAGGCCGCCCGCGGTAGCTGTCGCGCGGGCCGCGTTCGTCCGCCGGCGCCGCATCCGCGTCCTCCCCGCTGCGGCGGTCCGCTGCGCCGCCGACATCCTCCTGGGCGGCCGCGTCCGGCGTGACGTAGTAGGAGTCCTCCGGGATGCAGCGGGCGATGACGGCCATGGTCGCGACGCCGGCGGCCGCGGCGACGGCGAAGACCAGCCTCCAGCTGTGCAGGCAGCGCCAGAGGCGGCCGTGCGGAGTCGGCGAGAGGTCTGGACGCGCGTAGAAACTAGCGAGAACGCCGCCGGCCATCATCCCGGCGGCGGTGCCGACCGGGATCATCGCGTAGTAGATGCCGACGTAGAGGGAGCGCACGCGGGGCGGCGACACGGTCGTCAGCCAGCAGAGCGTGAAGGCGATGTACGCCGCCTCCCCGACCCCCGCCAGGCAGCGACTCGCCAGCAGGCACGGGTAGTTGGGCGCGGCCGCCGTCCCGGCGCACGCGGCGCACCACACGGCCACGCCTACCAAAATGAGGCGCTTGGGGGAGTAGGAGTAGAGCGTAAAGAGGGCCGCCAGCGTTGCGGGGGACGGAAAAAGACGACTGGCATTGCTGTCGTTGCCGCTGTGCTCATCGCGAGCGGCGACGAGGTCGTCGGTCTCGTAGCGAAAACGCGCGCCGTCGGCGCTGTAGTAGTAGAGGTCCGGCGGGGTGCGGGGTGCGCGCCCGCCGTGCTGCTGACTAGTGTCGTTGTTGTTATGGTTGTCGTTGCTGCTGCTGCCGTCGGTTGTCCGCTCCACAACAACGTCCTTGTCGTGCTGCCGTTGCCCTTTCCCGAGCAGCGCGAAGAAGGGCGAGCAGAGCATGTAGCCCACCATGAAGGCGGAGATGAGCATCCCGCACTTGGTCGCCGAAAGACGCGCGTGCGGGTCCTCCGGCGAGACGAACGCAGGGGAGGCAGCGAATGAGGCCGCCGCGCTGCCAGGCGCAAAGTGCGTATCGACCTGTATCGCTGTCATCGCCCCCGCGACCGCGCCACGGTCCAGGTACGTGAAGAAGTTGAGCATCGTGAAGGCGCCCAGCACCCACCGCGCCGTTGAGAGCGCGGCCGCCTCGGGCAGCGCCTCCGCGGCTGCGTCAACGGAGGAGCCCTCCCGCTGCGGGGACAGAGGCTGCTGCTGCTGCTGCTGTGGCGGCGCCGCTTCCGGTGCTACCTGGGTCGCTGACATGACAAGAACAGCGGATGGGGGGAGAGAGGGAGATGCGCAGGGAAGATGGAACGCTACGATGAGGGGAGAAAACAGGTAAATTAACAAAAAAAGCGCAGAGGTGAAGAGAAACAAAGAAAATTCGACGAAAACAAGACACCGAAAACGGAGAAAGCAAAAACGATACGATACGTTGGGAAGTGAAAAGGTAAATGATAACAGATGATTAAAAAAAAAAATCAGTAAGCAGTTGATAGAGATCAGAAAAACAAGGGGGTTGATATATAAATCGAAATACTTTTTTTTTAAGTGTTTCTGTCGCTTGGTGCGAGGTAAGGGTGAGATAAAGTGACGGCTGTGTTGAGGGCAATTGACATCAACAAGTGATCACATTGCGCGGACTTCGATACTCCATTCAATAACTTCTCTATTACGATTTTTTTTTTTCAAAGTGGGGCGCAGGAAGAAGGTGCGCGCCGACGCTCTTATTGGGTTTCACCACACACAGACGTAAACACAGCATACGACCGACCAAAAGAGCGTGGATTCATTCTCTATTTCGAGTTAATGGAGCAGACAATGAAAGTGATCGTTTTTCCGAGAGATCAATAAAAAAAAAAATAGCAGAAAAAGACGAGGGGAGGGGTGGTGGGGGGGAGAGAGAGAGATGGAAGGGTGAAGCGAAGGATGGCAAATCGTTCGTATTCCCCCCCAAACCTCAAGTTAGTCGTGATATAGCTTGTTGAGCGTACCCCGGAAGTAGAGGAAGTGAAGATCGAAATCGGACTTGATACCGTATCCGCCGTCGCCGCTGCCTTGGTCATCGTCATGACTAGCTTTACCACCTGCCGTCTCGCCACTCACACCAAACCGCATGCCGCCGCCCCCGTAGCACCTCGGCAATTGCTGCTCGTAGGAATCTCGGACCATCGCGGCCCAGTCGCGGGTGCACACAGCAAAAGGCTGCGCCGCGTCCCTGCAGGAGATGCCATCGTCGCTGTTTTGAGAGCGTTCGGAAGACGTCAAGCGATGCAGCGCGGCGGGGGCGAGAGTGTGGTGATACGCCCGTTGCCGCGCCTGCCGAGCCCTTGAGGAAAATGGGGAAAACACGTGGCGACTGAGGCGGCGGCGGCGGAGCGGGTGTGTGGGGTCTGTGAGAACGTTGCTCAGGCCTTCATAAAGTGCCGTGAAAGTTTTGGAAAAGCTGGACGCTTCGGAGCGTTGACGAGTGGCTTGTGGAAAAAGAGCGTCAAGGCGCAGGTAGCGCAGCGACCTGGAGGAGATGGGCATTGCTGCCGCAGTGCTGTCTTCTTCGGCGCTGCCGCCATCCCTGTAGCCACAAACACGGAAAACGTCATCAAAATCGTCGTCGTCGCTGTCCTCCATCCACAGCCGCTCGAGCTCGCTCTTTGTGTCGCCTGGAGGCAATGCCCGCAGATCTGGAGAGGCGTCAGATGCACTCGAGGCTGCTGTTGTTGTTCTTGTTGCTGCTGTGATTCCCACTTGCACTTTGGCGGCCACCGGTGGTGAGTCGTTGACGTCGCAATGGCTGGCAGCGTCCTGCTGCCCGGTAGGAGAGGCAGCCCGCAGAAGTTGACGGCAGTACTCAAAGTACAGCGTGCGGAAGCGAATGACGGCGTTGCGGCGTGCACCTTCAATAATTACTTGTCTCACCAGCGCTTGCGCGTCGTGGCTTCCGGGGAACGCTTCGGAGGAGGCGCGAGCTCGTGGGGAAGCCTTTACATGAATAAAGTGCGGCAGACGCACCCGCGTTGCACTCTCGCAAAAAAGCCTTCGCAAAGCCCCGTGCTTGCGCTCGCCGTCCGGTGCCGGGTCGCTGATTTCCTCCTTGTAGAGGTACGTACCACAGCGACGTTCGCGGCCGCCCAGTACCTTCAACAGGCCGTTGAGAGCCTCCACGCGGCAGTGGTGGAGAGGCGCCGCCGCCGCCGCCGCCCTGCGACCCCGCGCGCCGTCATTTGCCGACAGAGAGAGGAGGCTGCTGCACTCGTCAGGCGAAAACGCCGCCTTGTTTGTGCGGACGGGCCCTCCGACTGCCCCCGAGCCCCCGCCCTGCGTCAGACAGCAGTCGAGAGCGGCGTGGAAGTGCCGCGCCCACGGGACGCGCTGCCGGAGAGTCCGCGCGGCAAAGTTCTTGAGCGTGAGCAGCGGGCCGCGCGGGCAGCGGGAGGCCATGAAGAGCGGCTGGGAGGGGACGGCTGGGGCGGGCAGGCATCGGCCGCCACTATCGTGCCCGGCGTGGCGCTTCGCCTCGGACGCGCTGAGAAGGAAGTAGGAGGAGACGCCGAGCCGCCCAGCACCGCCGACTAGACGATTGCCAAAGAGTGTGTGACTCGGACGCGGGCAGAACAGCGGCGACGGTGACGGAAGAGGAGGTGACGGCGGTGGAAGGAAAAGAAGAAGCTCCCCAACAGGGAGCAGCAGGTCGCGTGTGGAAAAGGCGAGAGCCTCGTTGTCTCCCGAGCCCACCCGACTCCCAACTGCGTCTTTGCCGTCATTACCCGACTTTTGCTGCAAATCAGCTGTGTCCTTTTTTGCCTCGCTCATTGGCATGTCGAGCGCCCGGCTGCGGATGACTAGCTCCAACGCGCGTGATTGCATCGCGGAGTCGTCCCACAAGTAGTCTGTGAATTCGCTCATGCCTTGCGGTGGGGCAGTGCACCCCGTACGCTGTCGCACGGACGGAATCGGAATGCGTTCTCCGAATGAACCAACCGAAGGTGGGAACGCCCGAGAAGCCTTGTGAGAGCGCCACGCGTGCACAACGCAGCAGCCAAAGCTGGTCGTACTGGAGGCGGTAGCCAGTGCAGGTGGTTGAGAGAAGTCAGTGCTCTGCACCTCCTGTGCTGTAATGAGTGGCGTCTGCGCCTCTGGTGACTCGCCGCCACCACCGCCGCCGCTGTCGCACGTCCTCTCGCTGTCACTCCTGCAGCCAGTGCTAATGCTGCTGTCTTCTGCGGTCTCAGCAAGGCCCACCAGTGGTAGCCTCCCTGGCACCGCGGCCTCGACGCGCTGCCTCTTGCACGGTGGTGGTGGGTGTTCGTCCTCTTCTGGTTGTCGTTTTTCTGCAAAGGTTTTCGTCTCAGCGCTGTGGCACGCGTCAGACGAGGGTGAGCCCAATAAAGAAGGGTGATTACTTTGGGTGCTCTCGCACGCGGTATCTGAGAGGAGTTGGCGCCAAATGGCTTCCGCTTCGTCTAAAAAACAGAAGCTTCTGGGACGTTTGAGCGGCACGGACCGTTTGATAAGTGATTGTGGACTCGCCGCTGCGCTCAAAAGCCTGCGAATCGTCAGGGACTGTGTTTGCACTGCGACTAGCGCCTTACGAGCCTTGGCGCATTTGAGGCGCGCGGTGGTGTACCATGACGCGTCCTCGCAGTTCAACAGGCACTGTGGCCAACATGCAGAGGGACGCACAGCAGGGTGCACCGCCGTCGCCGCTGCAGAGATGCTTCGGACAGCAGCGCCGACGGCGAGTCCTCGGAAGCCTCTGATGTAGTCGTCCGCGAGGGCAAATGTGAGAAGTGCGCCAACCACGAGACGACGCCGGCCACCTCGGGGACTGCAAGTTTAGCAGAAAGCACCGCAGACATTCGTTGTGAGCGGAGTGGTGAGAGACACTGATGATTCCATACACTCTCCAGTTCCTCGCTGCTGCTTTCAAGGGTGTTCCCAGCGCTCTTACTTCCGCACTCCGAGGACAACTTGGCAAACACGGCAGCCGAACAATCACGGGACATTTTCAGCTGTTGAGCCACAAGACTGGCGCAGAGCTCACGACTCCGGCGCTGGAAGCGTCGCCCAACTCTCGCCACCGTCACACTTCGGCAAACAACAAGAGGAGTTGCCACCGCGTGAACCGTCCCGTCGTAGCCAACGGCCGCCGAGCACACCGCGGCGGAGAGGTGAAACTCGCCCGCGGTTGCATCCTTGCAGCCCACGCTGACGCTTCGCCCCTTCTCGAGACACAAGTCGGAGAGCGCGTGCCGCAGCGGACCAACGTTGACGGGAGGGAGGTAGGCCGTGGCGGACTTGACAGGAGAGGGGACACCGCGACACCGCTGCATACACCGCGGAGTCTCTTGCGAATGAATCTCTTTCGGAATGCAAGCTTCGTGCGCCGACAGAAACGCTGTTGAGGCGGTGACGGTGGCGGTGGTGGTGGCTGCTCGTTCATGCAGCTGAAACGGCAAGTACAGAGAATGTGCTCTGCCGGAAACGTCACTTCCGCCGCCACACGCCAAGCGCTGGAAGCAGCAGCAGCAGCAGTCCGCAGATGGGAGTGGTCGATGGATACCACTCGTGTAGATGACGGCGGGGAGCATTCATGCATTGCGGGAGACACATGAATGGGAGGGAGTTGGTAGGCGGATGGCAGGATGCATCGGCTCATCAGAAAAAGAGGACTGCGAGAGTGTTTTGGGTGTCTGTGAATGCTACCACGTATCCTTTCCTCTTCTTCCGCGCCTTCATTAGCATCCTTCAGCAGTGGGACACCGCCTTCCGCCTTGGCGCCGCTAATGGGATCGCGTTTGTACGGAAACAAAAAGAGGGGCATACTGCCTCACCAGCCATGATAAAGAGGTCTTGTACTCAAAAAAAGAGCAAGCAAACAAAAAAATAAAGAGCGAAAATTCTGATGTGGTGAATGAATAAAGTTGGAGTTGAGAAGCAGCAATGTGAAGAATATATAAGTAAACAAATGGGAAGAAAAACGTTGGTAAATGTGTGATTGTAAAACTTTTTTGTGAAGAAGAGAAAATAATGTCGGTGCGTGTGCCACTCTGAAGGTGTCTGCGGGAATGGAATTTATGATAGATTTGGGTGAAGTGTCGTGAGAGAAATGAGGGGCGAGCAGGATGCATAAGAGAGACAAAATATATATCAAATTACCACCACTAGCACAAGAGCATCAGGACAAACCCCGGTCACAATGGTAGACGACACGTATACTAACGCTCTGGTGCTGATTCATTTCGCCAATATCCTGTGGAGTGAGGAGAAAAACAAACAACAACACATAGGTACACGCACCCCCACCCATTATGTAGATACTGAGCTCACCACAGTATGCTCAACGACACTGAAATGGTGAGTGTCAAGTCAACCATGGTACGAGAGTAGCGCGCTCACACACAGAGGTGCCAGAGAAAAAAAAAGTCCTAAACACACGAAGAGGATATAGATATTTCGTTTCGACAGTCACAGTCAGGCATGTAGAGAAGGGAGAAAAGAAAGGAAAAGAAAAAAGAGAGCGCTTGAGTTTTTGAGAATGAAAAAAAAACTTAAAAAGAGAAGGAGCAAAAAGAAGGAACAAAAAGAGAGATGATCAATCACGGGAGGGAAGCGCCAACGAGTTCAGTGGCGCAGCGGTGGTCAGTAGAAGTGAGAGAGAGACAGACAGACAGAGGGGGGAGTGGGCAAGAGTTAGCCGACCTTCATTCTGCATATTCGCTGATAGCTTTACCCACGTTAGCCGAGACACGATCGAGCGTTTGAACTATTCGATGAAAGGTCAACATACCTTTACAAGTGACTTTTGTGGTTCCTGATTATATTTTATTTTTCAGATTGCAAGCACGAGTCCGAAACTTTAGGAGAGGGAGAAGGAGAAAGGAAAAAAAAAACAAGAAGAGAATGGAAAAAAAAGAAGAAAAGAAAGAATGTATGAATGTTTCTCCTGGGCTACGCCAGAGACATTATCTTACTATTATCATTATTATTACTGCTACTATTTTTTTTTTGTGTGTGTGTGTGCGCTTTGGGGGAATACAGCGTAAAGATAGATATGTACAACAAGGGAAACGTGAGTAAAACGTGTGGATCCAAAAAGTAATATAAAATAAAGCGATAACAGCATTTAAGAAAAAAAAAAATAAGCGGCGCTGTGGGTGCGGGAGGGAGAAGAGCACAAAACAACATCAGCGACATTCAATAATAATAATAAAATAAGTGATTTATATTAATAAGTGGGTGAAAGCGGCGATAGAAAATAATAAAAAAGAAGCCATTGCACCGGAGTAAGACACTCCGTCGGCTTCCCCCCCAAGGGCCCCGCAGTGGTGACTCCCACGGCGCGCGCCGCCTCAGTCGGTGACCTCACCGATGATCGCCTCGGGGGTGTACTTCTCGATGACGTCCGGCTGGTGGACCATGTCGAACTCCTTGGTGCAGTCCTTGCCGGCGTACATGGTGATGGACTGCTTGCCGCCGGGGTGGTCGGGGAGGAACTCGGTCAGGTCGAGCACGCACTTGTGCAGAATCACCCAGCACGACTTCTCCGTGTTGTGCTTCGCCACCTCCGCGCGCGTGAACTTCTTGCGTCCGGGCTTCCCGCCGGCGGCAGGGGCAGCAGGGGCGGCGGCAGGGGCAGCAGCAGCGCAGCAGCGGCAGGGGCAGCAGCCGCAGGGGTCGCCGGCGCCTCCTTGGCGGCGGGAGGGGCCTCGGGGGCGGCGGCGGTGGCGGGCACGGTGCGCCGCTTGAGGGGCGGCAGGTCGGCGGGGCTGAGCTGCGAGTAGAGGGTGTTGAGGCGGTGGTTGGAGAAGGGGCCGAGGAAGCGCTGCAGGAGGTACGACGTGGCCTCCTCCCCGGCGACGCGCCCGAAGACGACGCAGTCCAGCAGCGAGTTGCCGCCGAGGCGATTCTTGCCGTGGATGCCGCCGGCCGCCTCGCCGGCGCAGTAGAGCCCGGGGACGGGCTTGCCCGCCGCCGCCAGCACGCGGGTGCGCTCGTCGACCAGCAGGCCGCCCATCGTGTAGTGCACCACCGGCGTGATGATCGCGACGTGCACGGGGCCCGACATGCTGAACTTGTCGGCGTTGCGGAAGAGCGTCTTGCCGAAGGCGTCGGGGGTCCCCTTGAAGCCGCCCACCTCCGCCGGCGCGCCGCCGCTGCCGCCGCCCGCCGCGGCCCCGCGGGGCTCTTGCGGCCGAAGAGCGAGGAGAGGAACCCGCCGCCGCCGCCGCTCTTGCCGGCGCCGCCGCCGCGCGAGGCGGCGTTGCGAGCGGCGTCCTTCTTGTACGTCTCGTAGGTGGCGGCGAGCGCGGCGGGGTCGATGCCGGCGGCCTTGCAGAAGGCCTCGCTGCTCTCGTAGACGGTCATGAGGCCGCGGCCGACGTAGTGCTTGCAGTGCTCCTTCATCTCGGTCGCGGCGGCCGCGTTGAGGACGAGGTAGAAGGGCGCGCGGCCCTCCTTGCTCTCGCGCAGCATCACGCCGCTGACCTGGTCGCGGCGGCCGAGCTCGTCGACGAAGCGCGCGCCGGCCTTGTTCACGATGATGCCGCCGGCGCCGCGCGTCGCCTCGGCGCAGAGGAACTTGACGGGCGCTCCCGGGTCCTTTGGGTCCACGAGGCCGGTGGGGTGCACCTGCACGCGCTCCATGTCGACCAGCCCCGCGCCGACCGCCTCCGCGATCTTGATGCCGTCGCCGGTCGCGTGCTCGGCGTTGGTGGTCGCGAAGGACATGAGGTGCGGGGAGAAGCGCTGCAGCAGCGAGTCCGTCTCGCCGGTGGCCGCGTCCGGCTTGGTGTTCTGGTGGTTGTCGGCCGCGTAGCCGCCGGTCGCGATGATGACCGCGCCGCGCTCGACGTGCTGCGCGCCCTGCCGGTCCTGGTAGACGACGCCGGTCACCGCCCCGCCCTCGCCCTCCTCGCGGATCAGGCGGACGACGCGGGACTTGGTCTGGATCTTGGCGCGCGCCGGCTCCTCCTTGGCGATCTTCTCGAGCGCCGAGATGAGGGCGTAGGTGATGGCCATGCCGGGGAACTTCTCCGTGCCGCGGTGCGTGCGCGGGCGGCTGTGTCCCCCCATGAAGCCGAGCTTGCTGAGGTCGCAGCCAAAGTGGTGCACGAGCCAGTCCAGCGACGGCCCCGACAGGCGCGCCATCTCGCGCACCAGCGGCGACACGGGGCCGGCGGCGGCGGCGGCGGCGGCGGCGTCCTTGCCGTCGTTGGTCGTGTTCTTGCTGACGCCGTGGAAGGAGTTGTTAGTGTCCTGGATGAAGAGGTCGACGCCGTCGACGACCTTGTGGTTCGCCTGCGCCTGCGTCGGCGTCCCGGCGATGCCGCTGCTCGCCTTGGTGCTGTTGCCGCCCAAAAAGGCCGACTTGTCGATGAGCAGAACGCTCCCGCCGTGCTGCAGCACCGTGTGCGCCGCCGTCACGCCGGCGAGGCCGCCGCCAATGACAATGACGCGATTGCCGCCGTCGGGGGTTGTGGCCGCCGTCGTCGGTTTCGCGGGGGCGGACATGACTACTGTGGTAGGGATGTAGTTTTTATTTATTTATTTATATAGAATGAGGATGAATGAATGAATGATGGCGGCGTTGAATCGATACGTAATTATCCGTATGAGACCGTTAACGAGAACGTTTGAGATGAAATTAAAAAAAAGAAAGAAAATAATAAATGAATGAATGACTAGGTACTAAATACGTATTGAGTGGATTCTTCACATCAAGTCAAGGAGGAGGGGGAATCGAAATTATACTGTTGCGAATAAATAAATATACATTTCTGCGCTATTGGCATACGTGTTGATTTTTCCTTTTGAACATTTCACTTTTTCGGATCTGTAAATTCTGTTACTGTGATTCTGCTGTCCCATAAAAGTTCATCTAATCTTTTTTTTCTTTTCCGGTATCGCTTTTCGTTACATAGCCCACGTCAATGGCAAAAACGGGTCCAGATGAAATCGCAAGTAGGAGTCTGCTTTCTGCACGTTGTATGTTTTCGTTACCCAAACAAAACTGTTGCAACAAGAAGTGAAAAAATACAATCGGATGAAACAGAAAAAAAAAGAACAACAATATATGATGTGTAGGAAATGCAGGCAGTTGCCGGGAGAACAGAGTGAAATCTATGCATATGGGTCGGGAGTTGAAAAGTTCCACAATCCGTCGCCATTTTGTTTCTTCTATGATTGTTTCTTCTATGATTGTTTTTTTTTTTTTTTTGACAGAGACGCTTATCGTATCTGGAGGAGAAAAGAAAAGTGTATACGGTCTATGATGATGGTGCTGATTAATTCAAAAATGCTGTGTGCGTTTGCGAATCACGATAAATGTAATGAGATAAAGAGTAAAAAAAGAATGATAGCAATACTGACGATTAATCGCATCTGGCGTCTATAATTATGAAGCTGAAATGAAGTGATTCACGGAGGAGAGACGAAACACGCGAGCTCATTATAATAGTAGTAATACTAGTACTACTAGTAATAAGGTATCGTCCGTAAAAAGGGACTCTCGCCTCTTTCCGCTACAGATCCTCCCAGCAGACGTCATCGCGCCAGAGCTGGCTCGCGTGCCCTTGGCCGTCCGGCGTGCCGCCCGCGTCGTCCGGCCCCTCCCCCTCCTTGCGTCCGCTCTCCGCCAGCGCGCGCGCGATACGCTCCGCCACCTCAATATCGCGCCACGTGAATTGCATCGCGGTGTTGCGCGGGCGGTGGCGGCGACGGAGGGTGCGGATGGCGCGAGAGCCCCGCCATACGCGGCGGCGGCCAGGGGGGACAGCGGCGGTGGTAGAGGAGGAGAGGTCGTCCTCCGCCGTAAAGGGCGAGAAGAGAGCGCGCGAGACCGCCTTGGGCTCGTAGGCGTCCCGCCCCCGCTGCCGCTCTCCCTCTTGCTGCTCCTGCTGCAGCTGCTGGTTCTGGCGGCGGAGGGCGGAGGCGGACTTGGCGCTGAAGTCGGCGGAGGCGCGGGACTCCCGCAGGTGCGTCAGGCGCTCCGCCTCCGTCCCCGGCCGCTTGCGGGCGCGCGTTGCGCCGTCGCTGCGACCGCCCCTCACTCTCGCCTGCTTTCCACTCTCCCGCTCCTCCTCCTCCTCCTCCCCCTCCTCGTTCTCGTTCTCGCAGGCGGCGCCGCAGCTGCCCGCCGCGTACGGCGACGCGGGGCCGACGCTCTGGCTCTCGCTGGGCGGCACGTTTTCCTTGCCCGGCGCGCGGCGCCACGCCCCTCGCGGACGCAGGTCGGAGCCGAGCGCGCAGGGGGAGGCAGCGAACACGCATCCCGCGGTGTTCATTGGTGTCGCGCGCGCCACCCACGCCGTGCCCTCCTCCTCTTCCTCGTCCTCCTCCTCTGTTTCCTCGTCAGTACTGCTGTCAGCCAGCCCCTCCTCAGCCCCGCTAAGAGGGGTCGGTGCGCGCCGCTTGCGCTGACCCCAGAGAGCCTCGCCAGTAGCGGCGGCGGCGGTTGGCGCAGCCCGCGAGCCGTGCGCACGCCGCATCGCGTCGAAGGTGGCGGCCAAGTCGCTGCTGCTACTGCGGTAAGTGCCGCCGTACGCGCCGTCGGTGGGACGGCGGAAGAGCGGCGCTGGCGCACGACGCTGGAGAGGGGAGGGGGCACTGCCACTTTCGCGAGCGGCCGCGCTGCCGATCTCGTCGGCAGTGAAGCCCAGCTTCAGCAGGTCGTCGGCGGTGGTCAGCTTGGAGACCATCAGGCTCGCAAAGAGCGCACACAAGTCGTTCTCCTCGTTGGTGCCGCCGCTGCCGCTGTCTAAGTGCTCAGTGAAGCAGTTTTGCATCTGTGCAGCGTTCGCCGGATAACCGCTTGAATAGATGGTACGGTGAAAGCACCTAGTGGTTTGACAAGGTGGCGGGTGGCAATATGTGTGTGTACAGTAGTAAAAAAAAAGTATGGGTGTCTGCGCTGCAAAAAAAAAAAAAAAAAAAAGTTGTGTGTATCTATGAAGGTGACGGAAAGCCGTTTAAAGCATATATGTATTTATACAGCAGATGTTTTTAGTACGGCTGCTGGTACTAAGTGAGAAAAGAAAAATGAAGCAAAAATAAAGGATGTTTGAGTTGAAAGGAGTGTGAATGGATTTGAATTGGGATAGACAAAAAAACAATCCGAGGCGCAAAATAACCAGCGTGACGTGAATCATTATTGAAAGCTGCAGATAAACCGTATTCTTCTTCATCTTCTTTTTCCTCGCCATAAATAATAATAGAGATTCATCTTCTTTGAGACGTCAGGAACCAACATCACGTACGGGAAAAAAGAACACATCATCAAACACAGACATATACTACGTCCGTAAGGCTTTCGTTTTCTGTGCTAAAGTTGGGCAATGAGAAGAAGAAAAAAATCGCAAAATTTTCGAAAAGATGACGATGAATGAGAAGAAATGCACGAGGAAACAAGGACAAGAAATCGCAAAAAAGCGAAAGAAATGATGCTCCGAAAAAAAAAAAAAGAAGCATGTGGAGAGAGTGGAGTTTGGGGAATATAGTGCGCGTCGCGTAGTAGTTCCAATCCAAATTGAAATGGGGTAATGAATGAAACAGACCAAATTAGTCCGGCACTCAAAGTTTTCCTAGGCAGACTTGCCGCCGCTGGTCTCGGCCTCTGACGCTGCCGCCGCCGACGGCTGCGCGGAGCGGAAAGCGGAGAGGATCGTCTCCATGGCGCTCCTCGCGTCGGCGTTGCTGTCGACGGCGAAGGCCTTGACGGCGCCCACGTTCTGCTCCGGCGGCAGCCCCAGCTGCGCGGCGAGGGCCTGCACCGTCTGCGGCCCCTGCGGCCCTTGTGCCGCCGCCTGCGCCGCCGCCTGTTCCCGGCTCTTCTGGGCCTCCTCGTCGCGCAGCATGCCGCGCGTGCGGTTCTTGATCTGCTGGTGCAGCGCGGCGCTCTTGTTGGGCTCAAAAAAGACGACGCCGAGCGGGTCCTGCGCGCGCTTGATGAGGCGCCCCTCCGCATCGTCGACCTTGGGCCACCCCGCGAAGAGGACGGCGCTGCTGCTGCTCATCGCGGCCTGCGTCTGGCGGCGCTCCTCCTCGATCTGCTGTATGCGCCGCATGCGCGCGTACTCGAGGGCGCGCTCCTCGCCGCTCGCGACGGCGGCGGCGGCGCCCGTGTTGCGGCGGTACAGCAGCGACGCCTCCATCGGGCTGAGCGGCCCCGCGTGGCTGCGAGCGGCACCGCCGCCACTGGCCTCCAACGCGCGCGCGTAGGCGTCGGGGTCGCCGCCGTACTGCCGCAGCAGCTCCTCGCGCTGCTCCGACATCTGCTTGCGCAGGCGGTGCGCCTCCTGCATCTGCTCGTGCCGCGCGTACTCCTCCGACATCTTCCACCCGTCGATGTTGCGGTAGTCGCGGTAGCGGCGGTACGCGAACATGAAGATGATGGTGCACACGAGGTAGACGCCGATGGCCTGCAGCAGCAGCCCGCCGGGGCTGAGGAAGCGCGCCCGCTGCCCGGCGCCGAAGATGCTGAAGGGACTGCGCACGCCAAAGGGGTTGTCGCCGAAGCCGCCGAAGCCGCCGGGGCCGCCGGTGCGCTGGTTGTTGTGGTAGTAGTTGTTGTACGCCTGCTGGTGCGCGCGCGCCTGTGCAAAGGGGTCGCCGCCCTGCTTGTAGTACTCCTCAAAGCCGCGGCGGTGGTGGTAGAACTCGTCGGCGGAGGCGCCGGCCGTCCCCGCGCCCGGGGCCGCGTAGCGGTGCTGGTTGCTGGCGGTGCGGTACATGTGGGCGGCGCGGCTGCCGGGGACGCCGCCGCCAGAGTACATGCGCTGCTGCAGCTTGAACTCCTCCCGCTCGCGCTTGCTGAGGCCCTCGAGGCGGTCGTAGCAGACGGTGATGCGCGCCATCTTGGCCGCGTCGCCGCCCGCGTCGGGGTGGTTCTTCTTCACGAGCTCGCGGTAGCGCCGCTTGAGGGCTTTGGGGTCCTCGTCGATGGAGCACCCGAGCACCGCCAGCGCCTCCGTGATCTCCTGGAATGTCGGCGCGCGCCCCACACGCGCCCACCGCCGCGCCACCACCAGCGCGCCGCCGCCGTAGTGGTGGTGGTGGGGGTGTGGGTGGCTGCCGCGCACCAGCCCGCCGTACAGGCAGCGCTTCCGCAGACACACACGCGTGCAGCTGAGTAGACTGGGGCCGCAGGCAGCGTAGTGCGGTTGGCGGAGGTGCATTAGGTCTGGTACTTTGAAGAGAAATTATATATAAAAAGAAGCCGTATTCACGTAACGATGAAAAATATATATATAAATATATGTCCTTTAACCACAATTTCGAAAAAGCAAAGGGGATCCCCTGAAACAAAACGAAAGAGTAATACAAACTACTACAGAGGAAAAAAAAAGAACGAGGCAGCAAGGTACGAGAAGTGTTCTGTCAAATAAGAACGACCATACACATTGAACCCTATACTGACGTGCAGAGATGTGGTGAATGAGAGAGTCGCGTTTATATTATTTTAAAGTATATAGAAAAGACTGTTTCAGTTTCGGATGCTCGCACGGGAAGCATGCTTCAAACGTGGAAATGGAAGACACAGGTGTTTCTCATCAGTACTCTGCTTAGCTCATTAAAACGGTTCAACAGCGACTAACACGCCAACTACTCTCTTGACATCTCCACTTACTATTCTTTTTTTTTTTTCGTGTGTGCGCTGCCTTCGTGTTTCCTCTTTGATGGTGTAAAAAAGAGATGCAGAGTAGCGTAAATCAATATCAATCGAAAAACTAGAAAAAAATTTAATATATATATATATATATTTTTGTTCAGCACAAGAGATAAAATAACAAGTAAAAAACAAAAAAACAAACACGTATGGGAGCCTGAAAAAAAAAGTAAGAGAAACGAGTTGACGAACTGTTCCATTTGTGCATATTGATTTTCTTTTCAGTCGTCACATACACTTTATTCCCATTTGTTTTGAAGTAATTTCGGAAAAAAAAGAAAGCATGGTCTCGCCTGTGTATATTCAGTTCTCGAAAACGCAGACTATGTAGTGAGACAGTGAGAAGAGAAAAAAAAAAAGAACAAATGGGTGGGGAGAAAGACCATCAATGAATAAATGAAAAAAAAAAGTGAAAAAAAAAAAGAAAAAAGGCACAGTAAGAGAAAAAAAGAGGAGGAAGAAGAAAGCAGAAACATTGCTGCGGCGACTCCCCCCTTTACGCGCCGACGGCGGCGAGGGTCTGGGCGACCTCCGGCTGGTGGTCAATCAGGAGGTCCTGGGCGATCTGCTTGGCGGCGGCGGCCGAGTTGAGCAGCGCGACGGCGGCGAGGCCAAAGTACATGGCGGTGCCGGGGCCGCGGGAGGTGAGGCAGCGGCCGCTGAGCACGACGGGGGCGGTCGCCTCGTAGCGCAGGCCGGCGGGCACCTTGTCCTTGAGCCCGGGGTAGCACGTGATGGCGGCGACGGCGTTGGCGCCGGTGGCGGCGTACGCGCCGAGTGGCGGCAGCGCGACGACGGGGGAGGCGCAGATGGCGCCGTAGAGCTTGTTGCTCGCGATGGCGTCGGCGATGAGCTTCTTGAGGGGCGCCGAGGCGCCGAGGTGGTCGGCGCCGGGGAGGCCGCCCGGCAGCAGCACCGCGTCGAACTTGTCGAGCGAGGCGACGCGAGTCGATGTGGGTGTCGCAGGCGAGCTTCAGGTTGCGTGCGAGGACGATGTTGGTGCGCCCTTCCGGCATCACGCTCGCGACGGTGTAGTCGATGCCGCCGCGCGCGAGAATGTCGGTGAGGCAGCTCAGCTCAATGTCCTCGGAGCCGTCCGCCGCGGGCACCAGCACGTGCTTCTTAGCGCTCATCGCTGCTGTGGATGAAGTGAGAAGAGAGGGAGAGAGAGAGTTAGGTGGGTGAAATGGGGTCTTTTGAGAGTAGCGTTATAGATAAAGGGAGAAGAGAAAACTTTTTTCTTTCTTTTAGCTGAAACTAGTGGTGATCTGATATTGCAGGAAAAGATAAGTGAGTTGATATAGAGAGGAGAGTGAGGGCAGTACAACTTTCACTAGGCGCGCACAACAGTCGAAGAGCAGTGGAACAGGTACAACGGAATACCTTCAAAAAAAAAAAAAATGATAATAATATTAAAACACACACACACACACACACACACGAGAGGCTAGCAGTATACAGAATACAACTAGTAAACCAAAGAGAAACGTTCTGTGAAAGAGAGAGAGAAAGAGCGGAATGAGGTGAAAGAGAAAAAGGGGGAAAAAAAGGAGAGAAACAAACCAGTCTGTTCACTCGCCGTTGGAGATGAGCACGGTGATGTTTCCCCCCACCGGAAGAGCCACGACGCACATATCGGAGCCCTCGTCTGCGTCACCGGGCGGCAGCGGCAGCGGGAGCACCGCCCGCGGCGCCAGGTGCCCCAACACATGCACGACGTCGCCCTGCCGAATGTTGCGGTGCGCATAGAGGGCGAGGCGGGGGCCGACGCAGTACACCGTCAGCAGTGCGCTCGCGGGGGTTGGGCCGCCGCCGGCCGCGGCCCAGACAGGGGCGGGGACGTCGTACACAACCTGCAGCCGCGCACACGGGTCGTCTCGCTCCGTGTCGTCGCTGCCGTCCGGCCGCCCACCCTCCGCCGCCGCCACGGCCGTGCCGCTGCCGGCGCCGCTCGCGTCGAGGTCGTCGCTGCCGCGCACGAGTTGCGGGGCGGCGGCCACCCGCCCCACGAGTGTCACCACCGCGGCGCACCCCGACTGCCGCAGCGGCAGCGGCGACGGCGTCGGCGGGGAGGACGATGCAACCGAGGAAGCGACAAAGTGCTGAGGGCTCGAGTCGGCTAGGAGCTCGCTTGTGGTCCACGTCACCGCCGCGTCCGGGGCGGTCTCCAGGGCGGCCGCAGACGCCGCGGGGGTGGTGGCGGCGCCGCTGCTGCTGTCGCCCGTAGCCGGCACCTGCGTCGCCCAGCTCACGTCGGAGCTCCGCCACGACGGCCGCGGCGTGCCGCTTCTTTTCCCTCAACTGGCGGTTGCGCTGCCGCAGTTGCCGCACCCGTGCGTCGCCGTCCACCACCGCATTTTTAGCCGTCTTTTTTCCACTCTTGTGCGCAGCATGATCAGTGCCGGCGTCAGGTGCGCCTCCCCTCTCGTCTGCGGTGGTGAACATGTCATAGGTGTTCGTCACGGATGAGGCCTCAGCAGCAGCGGCGGCCGTTGCGGTCTGCGCTGCCGCCGCTCCTGCGTTTTCTGAGCTTATAGGGCTCTTGCTTTGTTGTTGGATCTGGCGGCCGAAGCGTCTCTTTTTTAGCTCCGTTGTTGCAGGCGCGTTCTTCTCCGTGCGCGGAGCTGCGGTGTTGGTGGAAGCACGCGCGGTGTCAAAATCGTCCAATTCTGAGAGAAGGTCATCGATGCTCTCACCGCTGTTACCGATGTTACTGCCTCCCTGCTGGCTTGGCGGTGCACAGAATGGGGCGAGACGTCGAAACACACCGGCATGCAAGCGTCACGGCGGCGACGTTGGTGGGAGCTGTGGGGTAAAAAGCTTGCGAAAGGGCCCGGCAGCGTGCGTGTACAAGCATTGAGCTTCCCACATTTTGAGGCTGTGACAACAATCCGCGGCTCACAAGCCACCCAAGTCCCTGCTGTCGGCGCATCTATGTGTTCTTTTCTGTTTTCCTTGTTGTTGTTTTTTAAGCTTTTGCAGTTCTTATTTTTCTTTTCCCCTTCTAGCCTTCGCTTGAAGAATTAATGCGTGTTGTTTTTTTTTTTCTGTACAGGAGCTGAAACTATTTACCCAAGCGCTGTATTTTGCTCATGGAGTGTCGTAGTGGAGGAGATTCATGTTGGCTGGTGGTGAAGGCAGTCATTACGGAGAACACATTGCGTTGGAGAAAAAAAACTGGTACACGGCAGTCGTTCGCTCAGTCGTTTTTCAGCTGTCCCTCCCACTACCCCCTCCCTTCCCTCTGTGCTCACTATGGCAGTCATTCCTTCACTTTTGGTATGCGGTGCTCTAGCGGGGGAGGAGGCAGAGAACATATATCCGACAACACGTGAAGGTAGCGACCAACGTCGACACCGCACGAGCGTGGTACTCAATTTTCCTTGTAAATTGAAATGCAAAGAGAAATATACTTTAAGGAACGACCCTGAGGAGCGTTCAAAATGAGCTGCATAAACATCAGAAAGAAAATAAAAGAGAGACTAGACTGACAACAAAGAAAAGCGCATGGAGGTGTGCAATGACGAACAGTTCGAATACCGTGTAGCACCACGAGAGGAATGTGCTTCGTCACTGGCGTAAGATGAGCAATGAGCTCCCTTTTTTTTTTCTCCCCTTCACGGAAGCCGATAGAAGTAAAGGTGTGCAAACGCAACATGTAAAGACATAGTCTTATAATCTGGTAGTGTGGTAAGCACTGGCACACAGGGGAACAGAAAAAGAACAAAGACGTATCGTCATCTACTAGGGCGACGGCGGCCGGATGGTGGAGCGGCGGCGGCGGATGGTGTCCACCTTGCGCACCAGCATGACGCGCCCCACGGCGATCACGCAGAGCCCCGCGAGCACAAAGTTGACCGTGTCGGCGTTGTCGTCGTAGAAGCGCAGAAGGGCGGGGGGCGTGTAGTGCCGCACCGCCGCCGCCACCCACGCCGCCGCCGCGCTCGCGTAGTAGTAGAGCACAAAGTAGTAGTAGTGGCTGTCGTACAGCACCCTGTCCGCGTCGCTCAGCTGCGCGTAGAAGGCCTCCGTGTTCACGTACAGCGTCAGGAGACCTTCACTACTTCCGTCGCAGTCATCGTCGGCCACGACGGCACCGCCCGCGACGCCGCGTGCCGCCCTCGAGAGCAGGTGCCGCAGAGGGCTCAGGAAACCGGGCTGCGCGTGGCTGCCGGTGCCAGCGCCGCCGCCGGCCCTGTCGTCGCGGCTGCGGTAGCTGGCGAGGTACGTCTTGTGGTTGAAGAGGGCGGCGGAGTCGTTGGTGTAGTAGTAGTAGTAGAGAATGTACAGCACGAGGAGACTCAGCAGCGTGCAGTAGGAGCTGAGCACCACGTAAATGTTGAGACTGTCCGCCGTCGCTGCCGCCGTGCGTCCCATGTCGCCCGCCCCGCTGACCGACTCTGCCGCTGTAGCGGCGGCTGTGCGCCGCCCCTCTTCCGACGCGGCCGCAGCGGCAGACACTCCGCCTTCTTCACCGCCGGCACCGCTGCCGGCGGCGGAAGAGGTGGCGGCGGTGGCGGTGACGCCGGCGGTGGTCTCGATCAGGTCCGGATACGGGTGCCGCTGGCGCCACAGCGCGTACGACGCCCTCTGCCCCTCGTCGTCGATGAAGCGCAGCAGCAGACGGTACGCCTCGTTGACGGTCTCCATTGGAATGATGTCAGCCGCCGCGTCCTCAGCGCGCTTGGCCGACTCCGCTGGGGATACTATCGGGGCAGAGGACTCGCCGCCGCCCGCCTCCGCGCCCGCGGCCGCCAGACGGCTGGCCAGCAGATCGGGGTGGTTGCGCTTCACCGCCTCGCGGTACTTCTTCTTGATCTCCTCCTGCGTCCACACCTTGCCCGCGTCGTCGATGGCGCTGGTGCTGCCGCCGAGGTCCTCGCCGGCGCTGCCCGCCTCCCCGCTGGCGTCGGGCCGGAAGCGGTCGGGCAGCTGCAGGAGCTTCGCAAAGTGGTAAATCTCAATCGGCGCCGGCTCCCGCTCCGCGTCCTCCAGGGCGGCGCGCTCCGTGCGCTCCTCCTCTTCCTCGCGCTCCCGCTCCTCCTCCTCCTCCGCCGTCGCCGCCGCTTGCGCCGACGCCTCCGACTCACCCTCTGCCTCAGTGCTGTCCGCGTCGGGAGTCGCCGTCGCCTTGGGCGGCTGCTGGGCCTCCATCAGCGTTCTGCTGTCCTGTGTCGCGCGGTCTGCGCTGCCGGCGTCAGCGGCGCCAGCGGCGGCGAGCGCCGGGGTCAGGCGGCCCGGCGACAGGAGCGGCGCGTAGGGGGCGGTGGCGGCGTGCTGGGCGAGGGCGGCGAAGAGCGCCCACCCGATGCGTTGGCGGTGCAGGAAGCTGCGCGTGTGCGCGGCGGGGGAGGCGGCGAGGCACAGCTGCTGCAGCCACCGCGACGGCGCTGGGCCCTCCGCCGACGGCGTCGCGCGCCACCGCGGGGTGCGGCCGACGCGCGGGAGGGGGAAAAAGCAGGCGGTGCTGTCGACGTGGCCGAGCAGACTCGTGGCTGCCATCGCCGACGCCGCCGCGCGTGTGTTGGCGGGCGGGTCGGCAGTGGACAAGCCCTCGCCGCCCAGCGCGCGGCCGCAGCACCGCTCCCACATGGCCGCGAGGCGACTCCGGATAGAGTGCGAGTAGCGGTCGCGCGGCTGTGCGGCGCGCCTAGTGCCCTCGCCGACGTTCCCAGCGCCTGAGACTCCGTTGACGAAGCCGAAGTGATTCCGCGCGAAGAGCACACCCGTGGCGGACGCGGAGCAGTCGCCCGACAGCAGCCCAGCCAGGTCGTGCTGCTGTGCCAGCTGCCCGTGCTGGCAGCCCTCCCGCCGCAGCGACGATGACCCGCCACCGTCGACACCGACGGCGGCCGCGGGCGTGGAGAAGCAGCGGGCAAAGAGGGCGTGGTAGTAGTAATGGCAGTAGTACTTGACCAGACAGCACAGTAGACGAAGGCGGGCGGCGCCGTCCAGGCGTCGGCTCCCAGCGACAGACACGCTGGCGGAAAGGCGGTCGTAGTGATAGTAGTAGTAGTAGTAGTAGCGGAAGTGGCGCTGCACGTCGACGATGTCAGCGAAGGGATTCAGCTGCCCGCCCTGAGCGCCGCCTGCCGCTGTCGCTGTTGCTGCTGTTGCTGTGGCGGCGGTGAGAGACACACTGCTATCCGCGGCGCTGCTGTTTTCTAATGGGGAGACGGCATCCACCCAGCGGCTATCTTTTCTAGATTCCAAGACGGCTGACCTGTCGCCGCGGGGGCAGCGGCCGCACTGGCGGCTGGCGCATGCCTCGACGTAGTGCTTGAGCAGCGCCGCGCTGAGTCGCTCGTTGCCTTTTTGAATCGCCATGAACAGATCCGTCGCCCTCCGCAGCTCCCACTGACACTGAAGGGACTCCCACGGGTTACAAAAGGCATCGGCAGCGGCGCCGCTGTGACAGGCGGTGTCACTGGTGTCTGTGCCGCTGCTGTTGCCCGCCGCCACGGCACTCTTGGAAAACGGTTCCTGGCGGGAGTGCTGCGCGATCGAGGCGTACAGACAGAAGAGAGACGTCACGTGTGAGGTGCGTTTCGCGATTTCTTTGGAATGGTCTGCCGCCGTCACGACTGCGCGGGGCGCTCGTGCGTGGACGGCGATATTGCACAGACTGCGCGGAGCGGATAATTGCCCGAGAGTTTTGATGGGCTCACCCCGCGCAGCCGCCTTCATATATATGTGTGTATATATATATTGCCTTGTCAAGAGTCCTGTTGTTATCTCTTTTGATGAAGGACTTGCGAAATCTGCACAGTGAAAATGCCGCGTAATAGGTTTCTTATGAGCGGTGGAGGAACACTAAATGATGAAAGAAATGATGTGAGGGGGGGAGAGAAGAAGAAGAAGAAGAATGCTGTAACGTATGACTAGCGATGCTTGTTTATACGTTGCAGTAACAACTGCACACTTCACGTTAATGAATGTTTATATATGTATCTATTTTTATTTACTTCACTACTAGCGCAAAAAAAAAAAAAAGAAGAAGTGTTTTTAGGAAGTACTAGAGGTAAAAGGTGGTGGGCGTCGGCAAAAGTTGATTGAAAATCATTGCAGGCGCGAATCATTAAATTAGTGATGCAAATGTATCAGAGGAATCCGGGAAAAAAAGAAAAAAACAAGATACATGAAGAGTTGATCAGTAGCCCTCTGAATCTCCTTGTTACAAGATGTCATTAAAAAAGAGTAAAGATATTTTTACTACCCGAAAAGAAAAAAAACAAACAAACAAGAATGTTAGACATTGAGAGCTGTTCGCACACAGTGTGAGTGTTTGTGTATGTGTGTGCTGCGCAGCAAGTGATTCTCAAGTGTTGCGGAGAGATGACAGATTAATGGAGCGTTGCATACAGTGTGAGTGATTGAATATGAGTCGCAAAGTCGCACAGAATAATTATAAGAAGGAGGGAGAGAAAGGTGGATAATAGAAAAAAAAGAAAAGTAGTACGGTAGCGATTACAAGGCAAATGAACATGGAGAGAAAAGAGATACCAGAAGCGAGAACCCTCGAGACGTGGTGCCGTGCGATACGTGTAGATGTATTCGTGTCGACACTACTGCACACGTGAAACTAGCTGACTACAGGCGTGACGGAGCACGTGCCAGCCACTTGTAACTGTGATGCTTATTGTTGTATTGTTATCAGTTGTTAGTCTACCTCTTGCCATTTTCGCCGGTTTCATTAGCGGCAGCGGCGGCACACCCGTCATTACCGTCCGCCCCCGCCCCCGCCTCCGCCGCCTCGTCGTTGTCGCTGCTGCTGCTGCTGTGGAAGCCGACCTCGTAGTTGTCGAGCAGCAGCTCCTCGAGCGAGGCGATGCCCTTGGAGTTGTACGTGCAGCGCCACACGGTGCGGTGCGGGACGTCGGCCATGACGCTGTGCTCGGCGCTGGCGCCGCTGTAGTAGCCGAGGAGGCAGCGCAGCACCGCCTGGTGCGCGACCACCACCACCACGCGGTCCGCGTTCTCGAGCTCCATGATGACCGGCTCGAGGCGCTGCACGAGGTCCTGGTAGCTCTCGCCCTCGGGGTAGCGGAAGGTGTACTTGTTCTGTCGCCGGAAGGTGCTGATGGAGGGGTAGAGCCGCTCCACGTCGCGGTACGTCATGCCCTCGCAGATGCCGCCGTGGATCTCGTTGAGGCTGCTCCAGCGCAGCGTGCGGATGTTGAGCAGCCGCTCGCTCAGCTCCGCCGTCTGGATGGCGCGCCGCAGCTGCGACGTCCACAGCTCCAGCCGGTGCGCGTTGCTGTGCGCCTCCAGGTCTCCGTGGTGCGGCGACGACGACGGCGCCACCGCCGCCCCGCCGCCCCCGCGCGCGTGGCGCGGCCGGCCCGGGGTGAACGGGGAGAGCGGGACGGCCGGCTCGCTCCCGTCGAGGCTGCCCCGCGCGTGGGTGTGGCTGTTGGCGCTGGCGGCGGACTGCTGCTGCGTCAGCGGGAGGTGGGGGGCCTGGCGGGTGGCGTCGGGGGTGGCGGAGGCGGGCCGGGTGTCTCCGCCCTCGCCGGGGGCCTCGCTGAAGGCGCCGACGGGCTGCAGGGCCCGCGCGCCAGACGAGCGGAAGTGGGGGTCCGCCGTCGTTCCAGCCCCGGCCCCGGCCCCGGCCCCGGCCCCGGCGGTGGTGCCGACCGTGACCGCGCAACTCGCGCCTGACCGCCGCGGGCGGCGTAGGCGGTGCCCTCGTCGAGGGTCATCGGTGGCGACTCGGGCGGCGTCGTGGTGGCGGAGGCGACGCCGCTGATGCTGCTCGTGACGGCGTAGTTGTACGTCTGCAGCAAATGCTGCTGGTGCTGCTGCTGCTGCCCGCCGCCACTCTGGGGCGCCAGCAGAGACCCCAGGGGGTTCCGCGCGTGGGGACTGCCTGGTGCTGCCGCTGCTGCGCGGCTGCTGTGGTGGACGCGGTGGCGGGAGCGGCCTCTTCGCCGCCGGGGGTCGGGGGCTGCCGGGCGCTGCCGCTCGCCTCCGAGTTGGTCGTGCTCTTCTCCAGCTGCTGCTGCAGCGCGTCGGCGGTGCTCTGGAGGTTGGCGGGGTGCAGGAAGTTCGTGTCGGTGAGGTCCACATGCGGCTGCGTGGCGCGGCGCGCGGCGAAGGAGGAGGAGGCGGCCGGGGTGCTTGCTCCGCAGGGGTCCTGGAAGTGCTGCGGCGCGGCGCGCCCCGCAGCCGGCAGACTGTGTATCGGGAAGCCGTCCTCGCAGGAGGCGCAGCCGCCGGACGGAGGGGAGGGAGAGGCGCAGGCTGCGGCCTCTGCGGGCCACCGCGCGCACGCGCCTGCGAGGCCGGGGCAGAGCCGCTGGCGGCAGCGGCGGCGGCGAGGTGCTGGGAGCGGCGGAGGTGCACGCGTTCAATGTGGGCAAGGTGCGTCTTGAGAGACGCGAGGAACTCGAGGAGGGCGGCGGCGTCGCGGAGGCCCTGCGAGGTCAGCAGCGGGTCGCCGCCGATGCGGTCCTCGAGGTTGTAGCAGCTCTCGCCGTGGCGGACAAAGTAGATGGGGTGCTGCACCTTTTGCTGCGCCATGTTCATCGCGTAGCCGACGATGCGGTTCGCCAGCACGCCGCGCACGTTGCGGCTCTCGATCACGCGCGAGTTGATGATGCGGATGTGGCCAAAGCCGTCCTCCGCGGGGCCCTCGCGGGTGGCGGCGGCGGCGGGGCTGCCGAAGCCGACGGGCTCGTAGAGGTCGTTGAGCAGCTGCACGCGGCGGTCAAAGTCGGCACGCGCCTCCTGCAGCGAGATGCCCGACTTGGGGTACTCGGTGGGGTCGCGCACCTTGCACGCGTCGAACTTCTTGTTGAGCTCCGCGTCGCGCACCACCTCCATGAAGAGCGTCTGCGAGCAGCGCGGCCCGAAGCGCACTAGCGCCTCCCGCCGCAGCTCCGCCGTCGCGAAGTCGTCGTTGACGATCACGACCTCGCCGCCCTGACGCGTGAAAAAGTCGGCGCTGTCGCGCGCGAAGCGGTCCAGCACGTAGCGATAGACGCGGCGCGCGGCGCTGTCGGGCTCCCGCATCAGCGCCTCAAAGTGCTCGAAACGCAGCACGGGCGTCGTCCCGGGCGAGGGCGAGGCCGCGCCGCGGGGGCTGGCACGCTGCCCGTCCGTCGCAGCTGCAGCAGCAGAGGTCGTCCTTGACGCCGGCGCAGGGGTGTCGCGCGGCGGCGGCGGCTGGGCAAAGGCGCTGGTGGCGCCGGCGGCGACGGCGGGAGTGTTGGGGCCGGAGGTGAGCATCGGCGCCGCGGCGTCGGTGTCCGCCGCCATCGAGGGACACGGCGCGGTGGAGGCGGCGGCGGCTGCGGTGCTCCTCGCGCTGCCGGAGAGCGCCGGCGGCAGCTGCGGCGTGCCCGCGCTCGTTGGGCTGCCGTTGGACGCGACTCGCCGGCTCTTGCCGCCGGCGGAGGCCATCGGCGAGTCGCGGGGACTGAATCCCGCCTCGCCGTACCGCCGCACCCACTCGCCCTCCAGCATCGACGCCAGCTCCGTCTGCGAGGGCTGCGGGACGGCGACGCCGCTGGAGAGTCGGCGTACCGCGCCGGAGGCGGCGAGAGAGTCGGCAGAGGGGCAGCTCGGCTCGTTGTTGTTGTCGCTCCTGCCGCCTGTCTCTCCCATCGTCGCCGCACCCGTCGCTGGAGCGCTCGTCTCAGCGCTTTCCCCACCCCGCGTTTCCTTGCCTTGTTTCTCGGCGCTCTCGCCGGCCTCCGATTCCGCGGCCTGCTCCTGCAGCTGCTCCTGCTCGGCCGCGCGCCGCATCTGCAGCTTCTCGTACTCCAGCAGCATGCTGCGCCACGCGACCTGCACGTTGAGTACCTTGGCGCTCACGCCGTGCCAGTTGAGCAGGCGGCAGATCTTCTGCGCGAGGAACGTCTTGCCGCGCGCCGGGAGGCCCACCATGACGATGCACAGCGAGTGCGACTCCTCCTCGTAGATGGTACGCGGCGCCCGGCGGGGGACGGTGGCAGCGGCAACGGCAGCGGCATCAGGAGGGGGAGTAGACGCCACCGCCGGCTGCGCCGCTGACTGCGGGGGCGGCGTGGCGTTCTTGGAGGACTCGGCGCCGGGCCGGTATCCGGTGGCGTTGTGCCCGAAGGAGGCCAGCACGCCGTCGTCCATCTCCGCCAGCGCCTCGAGGCTGACGGCGCTGTACTGGCACGGCGCGAGGGGCTTGGCCGTCTGCTGCGCGGGGAGCGGAGCGGCCACGTCGGCGCCGGCGGCGCAGGCGGAAGGCACCGACGGGCGGAGGGTGTTCGGCGCCTGGGTGGAGAAGCTGAGGTTTGGCGGCCCGCTGGCGCCGCCACCGTCGCCGCCGCCGCCTCCCTCCGTGCCCTCCGCGGTGTCGGCGGCGTAGTTGCGCTTGGCGAAATAGGAAGGCCCGGTCAGCGACGTCGGCATCTTGAACTGCGATTCGAGCGGCTGATCCCACAGCATCGGCATCAGGTCCGCGTCGGCCGCCGCGCCGCCGGCCGGGAGGTCTGTGCCGAGGGTGGACGACGGCGGCGGCGGCGGCTGCAGCGACTGCATGAAGCTCGGGGAGGGGTGCATGTGGCGCGGCGCAGCGGCCGCCGCTGCCGGGGGTGACGAGGCCATCGCGGCGGCGGCGGCGACAGTCATGCCGAGCTCGCCACTGGCCGCCGCACTCGACGCGAGAGCGTCGCCAGCCGTCGCGGTGTTTGTGGATGCCTCCGGCGTGACTGGGGCCGATGCCGCGCCGGCGACTCCTTGCTGCTGCTGCTGCTGCTGTTGTTGCTGTTGTTGGGCGTTGCCGAGCACGAAGCGGAGCACGCGCGTGAGAAAGTCGGTGCTGCGCCGATTGCTGTCCGTTGCCGTCGAGGACGTGGCTGGAGAAGTATCGGCGGCCTCGGCGCCCTCGGTGGAGCGCGCCAGTGAGCCGCCCGCCGTGCTGGCGCTGGCTGCGTCGGCGACGGCGGTGCGCGCCTCGCCGTCAGCCGTTCTCGACGCGGTAGCGGCGGCAGCCGTGGAGCGCCCACTTTTGCCAGACCTTGGCGCCTCCGGAGACGCGGCACCGCTAGCGGCTGCGGCGGTGGTCCCAGAGACGATGCGCGCGCGCCGCCAGCGCCAGCGGCTGAAGGGCCGCGGTGGGTGGTGTAGCACCGCCTCGATCACCTTGCGTCTGTCGGAGGGCTGCAGCACCGGCGGGAAGAAGGTGTGAAAGTAGGAGTTCTCTACATTTACGGGGGAGCCCGCGGGCACTTCGTTGGTGTAGAAGTGGTTCGCCCGTGCGGAGGGCGCCGGGCGGCGTGCGGATGGCGCCTCCGCCGCCTGTGGGGCCGCCGCTGACGCCGCCGCTGCGCTGTTGCTGCCGCTACCGCCGCCGCTGACGTTGACGGGAAAACCGCCGCCCGTCTTGGCCCGCGTGGGGGAGTGCAGGACATACGAGGCGCTGCCGAAGCTGGTGGAGAACCCCTCCTCCTCCTCTTCCTCCTCCCCGGCGTCCGTCTCTTCCTCCCCCTCCTCGCTTTCCTCGTCTTCGCTGCTCTTCTCCAAACGTCTTCTGCTGCGCCGCGCGCCGCCCTCCTTAGTGCCGGCGGGCGTGTGGGCGCCGCCGTGGCCACCCGCGCCGTCCGCCAGCGGCTGCGCACTCTCCAGCGCAGGGCGGGGCCCGGGCGGAGCTTCCTCGTCCCGCCGCCGCCGCTGCAGGAGGTGTGAGTCTGCGCCGGCGTCGCCCCTGCCGTCGGCGTACGCGTAGAAGAGTCGGTAATAGCGCTGCGCGGCGTCCAGCGCTTTGGCCGCGACCTCCCCGGCGCGCGCGGAGGGGAACTGCCGGTGCGTCAGCCGAACGCTCGCGTTGAGGACAATGGCGTCGTCCGTCTTGGCACCGGCGGCATCGGCGGCGGCGGCGGTGGGAGCCCCGGAGCTGCGCGGCTGTCCTACGCCGCTCGTGGTGTCGGGCACAAGCAGCAGCAGCGAGCTGTCCCCGGCGGTGGCTGGCGTGGGCTCGCCGGGGGCTTGCGCTGCCGTTTCTGGCTGGGGGTGGGCACTCATGGGATGATAGGAAACTTCTGGCGGATGCTACTGCCCTAGAATAATTGAGGGGTGAAGAGGCTCGCCAGTGCAAGAGTATGCAGAGAACAGCACCCACAATAGGAAAAACAAAAACGCGATATCACAACTGAACCTACTGCCAAGTAAACGAGTATTGGAAATAATTAGAAAAAAAAACAATAAATATGGAAAACAGAATAGAAAAGCGAGGAGTGAGAAGAAAGATAGATAATTAAAAAAAAAAAAACAGCGCTAAATCCAGCAGGGAGAGAGAGAGAGAGAAAAAGAGTCCTGCTGAAAAAAATTGTAGAGAATTGATCAAGACAAATATACAAAGCTGATAATAGTAAAATAAAAATTGAACGAAAAACAACAACGCACAGACACTGACTCACTCACTGGGAGGGAAAGTGTGATACTAAAAGCAACAAAAGGGCTAAAAAAGGGGGAGAGATTGACGTCGACAGCAAGTGTGACTGCGACGGCGCGGGGGAGAAAACTTTATGTAAGAAGGAAATCGGTACGTCAGAACTGTTAAAGAAGGGGTTGTTGAAGCACGTTTAAGCGACGAGCAAATGACACAAGTTTTATCCTCAATGCACGGGGGAGGGGAAGAGGGTCGGTAGGGTACTACTTTTTTTTTATTTTCCTGATCATTATTTTTCGATGTAGATATACGTGGTTGGGAGAAGGAGAGAGAGAGAGGGAGCGACATGAACAGAAAGAACAAAATAAGTACAAGTTTGAAAAACGCAGCGCAGTGTAATGGGACTCCCGAGAACGCAATGAAAAGAGGGTACCGCCCATCGCCATCGCATCGCGGGATGCACACCAGACAACTTCGTATAAATGGTTTTGCTCTGAAAAAGGGAGAGGGGGGGGGGGGGAGAAATGACATTGGAAAATATGAGCGCGGCACCCACCAAAACTAAAACTCTGATTAAAATAATAACACTGAAGCTTTTTTTTTTTTGACGTATTTTCTTGCACACCATTCACAATAGCAAAAATAATAATAGTAATGATAATGATAATGACAATGATAATAATAGAGTACTAACACTACCGTGGCGTCAGGTGGCGTGACGGGTGGCGCGCTACCCATTCCCCTCCCGGATCTGCCGTCGCTCCTCCTCCAACCGCGCCGCCTGCCGCGTCCGCTGGGCGGAGAGCCAGCGGACGAGCAGCGCCGCGGCGGCGACGGCGGAGAGGGTGAGCAGCAGCCGCAGCGGCGCCCGCATCGCCGCGTCGACGTGTGCGCGCTCCTGTGCGCGGCGCTTGAGGAAGTCGTAGTGTCCGCGCGTGTCGACCATGGACGGGTTGCGCCGCCACGACGCGGCAGCGGCGCCCGCCTCCCCCGCCCCGCCGGCCGCCGCCGCCGCCATCTCCTCCGCCTCCTGGCGCTGCTCCTCCCGCTTGTGCGCCGCGCTGTAGCGGCTGCCGTCCATGCCGGCGAAGGAGTGGTCGGCGCGGTAGCGGTCGCGCACGTAGGCCATCGCGCGACGCGTCTCGGCCGCGTCCTCCCGCACCCGCCGCGCCGCCGCCCGCAGCGCCGCCGCCAGCCGCGCCGGGGCCCCCCCGCCCCCGCCGGACCCGGAGCTGGGGGAGGAAGAGGAGGAGGAGGAGGACGAGGTGGCGTAGGGGGTGGTGTACTGGTAGCGGCGGAAGGAGGCGTCGTACGCGGCCCGCGCCTCCGCCTCGCGCGCGCGCTCCTGCTCCCGCCGCCGCCGCAGCCGACTGGAGGCGCCGCGGCTGCCCGCGTAGGCCGCCCGCGCGCGCCGCAGCTCCTCCTCCGTGTAGTAGCCCTTGGCGTGCATCTCCTCGTCGCCGCTGGCGCTGCCCGGGCCGCGCCGGTCCTGCCACCGCCGCCGCGCGCCGCCCTCCCGCAGCACCATCCGGCGCGCGTGGTAGTCGGTGCGCCGGAGCAGCTGGTACGCCTCTGTGCCGCGACGCATGCGCTCGCCGCCGCCGCCGCCGCCGCCGCTGCCGCCGGGACTTTGCAGATCGGGGTGGTGGCGCTTCGCGAAGGCCTGAAACGCCTGTTTGACCTCGTCGTCGCTGCAGCTCTCCGCCAGCCCCAGAGTCTCCAGCGCCGCGCGCAGCTCCGCAGCCGTCACGCTGTGCGCCGCCGCGCCGCCGCCGTGCAGCTGGCGCCGCCCATGCAGGAGGGGCCGCGCACAGCCGGTGCCAGCTGCGAACAAGCACGCACTCAGAGGTGCCGGTCGAAACACCCGCATCGTTTTCAGGGGCGTGGTGCTGCTGCACACGGCTCCCGCTACGTGCTATACCTGTTTTCCCCTAACAGACACTTCGTCTTGCCAAAATAGAACTAAAGAATCCTATGCTTCTGTTGTTACACATTGTCGTGGCGAGCACCAACGAAGGAGAGGGAGACGAGAAGTGGTGGACGGGAGATGGGGAGGGGGGTGAGGGTTGGAGGGTTGGAGAAGGGAGTGCATACATCGAGCCTGAGTGCCCATCGCATTCGTCTCGAGAAGGTGTGCGCAAATTCACTCGATGCTATCGCTACGGGTGTTGTGCTTTTAGTGCTAGGCCTCTCAGCCATCGCATTAAGAGTCACAGGTAGTCGCAAACAACGATATCAAAAGAAAGATAATGGGAAAGGGGGGGGGGGGGAGAAAAAAGGGCCGAAGCGTGTGTTGATCCCACATCTATCTATCCCTCGCGCGCGTTTTACTTGACATGTGCCGCATGAGAAAATTCACGTACTTCATTCCAACTTTTTTTTTTTTGCTTTACTCTTTCCATTACAGAAGTGAACATTATTTCAGCACTTTGGGACGCTCGCCTTCTACATCGTCATGGATACATATAGATGGTGCAAAAACGTATAGAAGAACGGTACAGTATGGAAACAGAAGAACATTTTTTTCCCCCGGCAGAAAAAGAAATTGATTGGAAACATACAATATTAAAAAAAAAAAAAGAGAGATTATATCAGCTTGGATGCCGTTTGACGACATATCTATACCAGTAAAGTGTATAGACCTCAGAGTTTCTAGTCAAGATGGACAGAACAAGTAGAATCTTCTCTAAAAAGAAAAAAAAATAACTACCGGATAAAAAAAAAAAAAAACACAAGCAACTATCAAAGAAAAAAAAAAGGAAGATGGCTATGGTTATGGTTATGGTTATGGTAGTGCTACTACATGTGTTTGAAACGTGGAGAATGTATCTGCAGGTTTAGACACAGTGGTATGCCGGGTGGAACGAAAAAGAAACAATTGAGATTGAGAAATCAAACTTGCGTAGGAGGCGAGGCGAATAGAAAAAGATAAATTCATGCTGAGAAATATAATTTCTCTGTCATCTCTTTTTGTTGTTACTGTTGTTTCGCCATGACTTTTGTATTACACTCTCAAAGAGACTTTTAATACTTCCATGTGTGGGTTATAGCATGAAGCTCCTCCTTTTACCAAAGTGCACCATTCTTATCTCTTCCCTCCCCCCTGCGCTTTTTCATGCTACATATCGAAAAATATGTTGAGTCCTCTTCTTTTCGTTCGATCAGTTTCGTGCTGGCGCAATACGGCATTGTAGCGAGAGAGAGAAACAGGGTGGAGGCAGGGCGGGAGAGAAGGAAAGGGTATTTTTCGTCTCCACAGCCAGCATTTTACCGTTGGTTTCCCCTGGAGAAGAGGTTTAGAAAAGAAAAAAATATATAAAAAAATGAGAGAGGTAATGTATGACCAGAGAATGACAATATCAATTTAAAAAATGAGATGAGGTTTTGTTAACTTCATCACTTTAAAAGGAAGCAAAAGCAAAAAAAAAAAAAAATGGTGAAATATAAGAAACACACAAAGTTAAGCAAAAAAAAAAAAAAAAAAGATCCAAAATCACAGAGGGAATTAGGAATAGCAAAAACCATGCGTCAAAAGAACCCTCAAGCTCAAAGGGAAAGGGTAAAAGAAAGAAAGAAGGAGGCGGTTATGTCAAGAGAGAGAGAGAGAGAGAGAGGGGTCGGGGAGGGGGGGGGGGAGGTGAAGTGAAAAGCATCGATGAAAGAAGTGACAACGAAAACGAAGGAGGACACCAAATCTACACGTGGTGTTTGGAAAGCTCATACTGCAATATCAGAGTGTCGGTGACAAATGTCAGGATGTGAAGGCAGTTCGGAGTCTCGTGAGGAGAAAAGGCCTCACACGTGAAGGGGAAAGTGAGGCTGCGTGCTATAATTACATTGCCCTCGCACTCCTCTCGCATGCCTGTGTGTGTGTGTGTGTGTGTGTGTGCATGCTCCGACGCTACGTCCTCGTTTAGATACAGTTTGCAGTTTAGCGCTCTCCTCGAACTCATTCCAATATCGTTGAAGTGCCATCTCTGTTTTCGACCGCAATCCGTTCGAGCAGCCACCCCCCGGCAGGACTGTTGACGTAACGCAACGCATTTTGCTGGCTTATGCGTTGTGAATTACCTTGCCATATGTGATTCCATTAGTCGTTCGTGGTATCTGAATAGTCACAGTTGCATTCACGTGCTGCCTCGAAGCAGGGACCGTTCGCGTGAGGCGGGGGAGGTGTGGGGGGGGGGGGGGCTGCTGCCTTGGCGAGTCATACGCAACAATACGTTGCCATTACCCTTATAGCTTACGGTTGCTACACTCGATTGGTCGCTACAGCCCCGGTGACGTGCCTCTTGTGTGCCAACTCGGCCACTGGCGGCGGGCGCCGTACAAGTGTGTGAGTGTGTGTGTCGTCGCGCCGCCGAGTGCGCAGAGAGGGGATAGAGGTGGCAGGTAAGGAAGACCTCGCGCTCGGCAGCGGGCAGCGGGTGTTTGGCGGCTGCTCCACGCGCGCACGTCTCGACACGCCGTGGGAGGGAGGCGGGGGGGGGGGGGGGGCGACCTCAGCCCAGCAGCGTCGCCAGCACAGCGCAGACGGCGAGGAGGGCGGCCGCGAGGCGGGCGGCGCTGAGGTGGAGCGCGGCGTCGCCGCTGCCTGATGGGTTTACTTCGCCCAACGGGCACTCGATGTCGTTGCACACGTCGGCGTACGCCGGACACAGCAGAGAACCGCTGTCGTAAGTGGCAGAGCGACCGTCAAGAGAAATGGCCTGGCCTTCGCTCGTGCAAGTCACAACGTCGCCGGTACCGTGGAGACCAACGGTGAAGGTCTGTGAGGCGGCATCGCATGTGACGGGAAGGCAAAGTGCAGACACCGTGGACGTGCCGCCCGACACCACGACGCGCGCGGCAGCGTCAAAGCAGCGGCTGTTGCTGCCGGCGACGGAGCCGGGCATGAACCGCTCTTGCACGTTGGTGCAGTAGGTGTTGGAGTACGGCGACATCACGGGGCAGTAGTCCATCAGATCAGCGGTACCGCCGTACGTAGGATCGGTAAAGTACTGGAAGGACGACGGGAGGCTGCCGGTATACGGACTAAACCCACAATACCCACCAGCGCAGCGGTCACGGGTGCACACAATCGGCTGCTGGTTTGCCCCTGAGGAAGTAGGAGTGCCGCCACAAAACTCGGGGAACTGAGCGATGTTGCTGGACACGCACTTGTTCGTCAGGAAGGTGCAGCCGCGGCCGCTGCCGTACGGCATCGCCTCGGCGGAGTCGTAGGTGCCGCGGTAGTAGCCGAGGTCCTCCATGACGGCGATGGTGATGGGGGTGTAGTAGCCCATGTCGCTCGAGATGCCCGCCATCAGCTCGTCCGCCGCGTTGCGCCGCTTCCAGTGCGACTGCGCGGTGCCGCTGCCGCCCTCGTTCTCCAGCTCCATGTGGTCCAGCGACGAGCACCCGTAGTGCTCCCGCGCCTTGGCCACAGTCTGCGCCGACGTGATGACGTCGCGGCTCAGCCCGCGCACCGTCCGCTTCGCCGTCAGCCCACGGCTCAGGAAGTTGTTGTAGTTGAAGCCGAGCGCGTGCAGCATCTCGTGCGCCACGACGCGGACGGTGGAGCGGGCGTCGGAGATGTACTTGGGGCTGATGTTGGTGGCGCCGACAACCGGCCGGCCGCTGCCGTCGTCGTTGAAGCACGTGAGCGCCCACGCGATGGTGTTGCCGGCCGTCGGCTGCGTCGACACGTAGATGACGAAGTCGGTGTCGGCGAAGCCGCTGACGGTGTCGTCGGCGCCCTGCTTGTACTGGCTGCAGATAGAGCCGGCGCCGGACAGCGGGTCGGGGACGAGGGGGGCGGTGAGGCGCTCCACCTGGAGGTACTTGGAGTGCAGCGCGGCGGCGTCGGGCAGGAGGCTGTTGAGCAGCACGTCGCGCTTGGCGTCGGTGAGGATGTCGTCGGCTGTGCAGGTGAGGGTGCTGCCGTCCTTGGTGTTGATGACCTGGCCGGCGCGCTGGCAGCCGTCGCCCACCTCGAGGGTGACGAAGTGGATGCGGATGGGGCCGTAGGCCTTGGTGCCGGCGGCGCCGCGCGCGACGGCGGGCTCGCGGCTCAGCGCACGCACCGGCTGCTGGGCGCCGGGCAGGCTGTCGTGGATGCACGTGTGCTCGACCTTGGGCGTCAGGCCGGGCGCGGGGTGCGCCAGCGCGAGGGCGGCGGCGCACGCGGCCAGCAGCAGCAGCAGCAGCGCCGTGAGGCGCGGGGCGTGCGGGGCGAGCATGGCAGGGGTGCTGGGGGTCGAGGGAGGGTGCGGGAGGGTGCGGGAAAGACAGAGAGAGAGAGAGAGAGAGAGAGAGAGAGAGAGCTACTGACGAGTGGGTATGAATACTCTAGGGTGATATGGGGATGACTAACGGTGTGGTTCTTTTTATCTTGGGCCGGCGTTAGTGAGGGAGTGAGTAGTACAAGGTTATTGATGTGTGTGCGCGTGTGTGAGGAGGTGTGGTGTTTCGAGTGCGTGTGGAGGTGCGCCAATGTGTGCAAGTGAAGTACTAACGTACGCTGAAGTCTTCGCAGTACAGCAAAGCAAAAAATGAATTTGTTAGATCAGCATAGCGTTCCCGCAGAACAACAAAAAAAAAAAATATCCACTGACGAGCAGCAGCGATGTACAAAAATGAATGTGTTGTTGAAACGCACGCGGCTTCAGTCGTGGACAAGTACCTAGTGATGCACGGCATATTACTCCTGCTTAGGCTCACGTAAGCGGACATGTAAGGTGCCTTCAGGGCTGCGCAGCGTGCGTGATGCCGCACTAACAGTTTCACTTCTAAAGAATCGAAGAAGAGGTATGGAGAAGAAAGAATCGCGTGCGGGACGCAAACAGCGCAGTTTTCAAGCTAAGAACGTAGAAACAGACCCTAACACCGATAAATATGAAAAAGCTGAAAGGGAAAGCACAAGGGAAGCACCCTTCACACCTGTGTCACTGCTGTATCTTTTTTACGGCAGAAAAAAAAAAACACTGTGTATTTTCTTTTCTTTTTTGGCTTGTAGAAATTCAAAGACAGCAGTGAAATCGACAGCCTCGAAGGCGACGGTCCTGACGCGTTAGTGGCTTCATCGGTGTTTCGCAGAGCAAAACAAACAAACGGGAGTGCGTCCTCAGAAAAGAAAGTGCACTTGGGTAGGTAGAGGTATCACAAATAACCTAGGGTACCAGAAAAAGCAGGTCAAACGTTTATTAGAAAAATTAAAAGATGTACATGGAGAGTGGTTGGAGGACCACTATATAAGAAACAGATGTTTCTGTGTATTTGGGAGAGGGGCGGAGGGGGCAATATAACGTCAAAATACACCTGCAAATCAAGCTGTGAAACCTGCCGCTTTGACTGCAGAAAATTGAAGCGAAGGATAAAACAAATAAACATACACACACGCACAAAAAAAAAAAAAAAAAGACGCACACACAGGAGCAAGAAAAAAAAGAGGAAAAAGAAGAAGAAGACGGTTGTTAAGGGAAGTTGAAAAAGAAAAAACTACTGAAACGCAAGAGGACTTTGCGCGGGCTCCGCTCTTTGCCGCGGCGACCTCAGCCCAGCAGCGTCGCCAGCACAGCGCAGACGGCGAGGAGGGCTGCCGCGAGGCGGGCGGCGCCGCGGGGGCTCGCGACAGCGTCCTTGCCTGGCTCCCCGAGAGGACACACCACGCCGCTGCACACCTCCGCGTACGCCGGACACGTGATGGAGCCCCCTGTGTATGTATTCGACATGCCGCGCATATTGATCGTTTGGCCCTCGCTGGTGCAGGTGGCAATGGTGTCCGTGCCGCGGAACGCAATAGAAAACGACTGGGAGGACGCGCTGCAAGTGACGGGAAGGCATATCGCCGACACAGGATCGCGAAATCCTCTCACTGACACACTTCCGTCAAGGCAGCGACTTGTGGAACCAGGTACAGAGCCGGGCATCACGGCGGTGCCCACATTAGTGCAGAAGGTGTTGGAGTACGGCGTCGGGACTGGACAGTAGTCCATAAGCGCAGCATTGCCACCATACGTCGGGTCATAAAAATACTGAAAGTCAGACGGCAGAGAGCGGTCGTACTGCTCCACGGGGCACGTGGCCCCAGCGCAGCGGTTCCGGCTGCACCGCATCGGCGGAGTGACCTGAAGATTTCTACCGCAGAACTCCGGAAACTGCGACACACCGTTGACAGTGCACTTGTCCGTCAGGAAGGTGCAGCCGCGGCCGCTGCCGTACGGCATCGCCTCGGCGGAGTCGTAGGTGCCGCGGTAGTAGCCGAGGTCCTCCATGACGGCGATGGTGATGGGGGTGTAGTAGCCCATGTCGCTCGAGATGCCCGCCATCAGCTCGTCCGCCGCGTTGCGCCGCTTCCAGTGCGACTGCGCGGTGCCGCTGCCGCCCTCGTTCTCCAGCTCCATGTGGTCCAGCGACGAGCACCCGTAGTGCTCCCGCGCCTTGGCCACAGTCTGCGGCGACGTGATGACGTCGCGGCTGAGCCCGCGCACCGTCTTCTTCGCCGTCAGCCCACGGCTCTGGAAGTTGTAGTAGTTGAAGCCGAGCGCGTGCAGCATCTCGTGCGCCACGACGCGGACGGTGGAGCGGGCGTCGGAGATGTACTTGGGGCTGATGTTGGTGGCGCCTACAACCGGCCGGCCGCTGCCGTCGTTGAAGCACGTGAGCGCCCACGCGATGGTGTTGCCGGCCGTCGGCTGCGTCGACACGTAGATGACGAAGTCGGTGTCGGCGAAGCCGCTGACGGTGTCGTCGGCGCCCTGCGTGTACTGGCTGCAGATAGAGCCGGCGCCGGACAGCGGGTCGGGGACGAGGGGGGCGGTGAGGCGCTCCACCTGGAGGTACTTGGAGTGCAGCGCGGCGGCGTCGGGCAGGAGGCTGTTGAGCAGCACGTCGCGCTTGGCGTCGGTGAGGATGTCGTCGGCTGTGCAGGTGACGGTTTCGCCGTCCTTGGTGTTGATGACCTGGCCGGCGCGCTGGCAGCCGTCGCCCACCTCGAGGGTGACGAAGTGGATGCGGATGGGGCCGTAGGCCTTGGTGCCGGCGGCGCCGCGCGCGACGGCGGGCTCGCGGCTCAGCGCACGCACCGGCTCCTGGGCGCCGGGCAGGCGGTCGTGGATGCACGTGTGCTCGACCTTGGGCGTCAGGCCGGGCGCGGGGTGCGCCAGCGCGAGGGCGGCGGCGCACGCGGCCAGCAGCAGCAGCAGCAGCGCCGTGAGGCGCGGGGCGTGCGGGGCGAGCATGGCAGGGGTGCTGGGGGTCGAGGGGGTGCGGGAGAGAGAGGGAAAGACAGTGAGAGGTACTGACGAGTGGGTATGAATACTCTAGGGTCGGATGGGGATGGCAAACAGTAAGCTAGTGTTTATGCTAAAGCCTTGGTATAAGACAGGGCGGATGACTGTTGGTGGTGGAGGGTATGTGCTGGTACAGTAGTTGCGTCTTTAAGATGTATTCAGTGCATTCAACTTAAAGCCGAAGAGTATAATGTGATAGAGTGCATTAGCGTCCTTGGTTCTTCCCCTCTGGCACTCCGTCAGGTAGGAGAAATAGACACACACACACACACGTTCCATATGCTTCAGGTTGACGTTGCCATCTGCTGTATCGTCAGAGGAAGAAAGTCAGCGTGGCTGGATGCTGCAGTGCGTTTGTGGCGATTTGCACCGTCTGTGTGTCGAGTGTAGTCTCTTGGCAGCCCACACATCCACTGCAAAGCATATTTTTTCTTTTTGTTGTTGTGTGTGTTTCGATTTTCTTCATAGCATTCGACATTGCCGATATTGTGATGACAGAGGAACGGTAGAGCTGTGGGGAGAATTTTGTGCACGTCCTAACACCACTTATATCAACAAACAAATACGGAAAGAAAGAGTTGAGAAGCCAACATTTGTGTCAGACCGAGAAAGAAAGAGAGAGAGAGCTTCGCGGTTCCTCAAGGTGCTGACCGCTGTTTCCACTCTGACTGAAAAAAAAAAAATCAGGTAAAAACTAATTTGAAAAAAAAAGAACTTCTTGTCTTTCGTAGCTAGTACACGATGTGTGTTTTCGTCTTCTCTCGCACTTCTTTCAGCAGGGCGGAACTAAGAGGCCGTGCGAAATGAACCCTGTCCACGTCGATGACGAATGTGTCGCCAGGGGCCATCGGGTACCCCTGCGCCGCGGCAGCGAGATCCGGCGACCCGCAAGAGAGAAGCTAAGAGAGAACAAGCGAAAACATGTTGAAAAAAAAAAAAAAAGACATGACTCACGGGGGAACGATGGGGAACAGGTACGACTCTCGACAATGGGCAGTAGGGTCGCGGGAGAAGTGTTGCAGCTGTCCAACGCCCGCGGAAACAAGGTCAGAGGTGGACAGAGACACCAGTCTCGAGGGAAGAGGAAGTGCAAACGCGTCCCCCGTAGGCAATCACGTCATTAGGAAAAAACACTTGAAAATGAAAAGACATTATACAAGTCTTAATTCCTTCTCTTCAGCGTGTAGCCTGGTACGAAAGCACGGATTAAAAAAAAAAAAAGAGAAAAGGACAAAATAAGAGTTCAAGTGAAGGATAAAAATTAGAGATGCGGATGAAAACAGAAAGATGTTCAATGTATTTCAACAGTAAAAAAAAAAAAGAAATGTTCCAGTGATTCAATTTTTGGCAAGCATGGTTAACGCACTATGGAGACAGTGACGCGAAGGATGTGTTTCGGGACGGGTACTAGCGCATGGTGAAGAGATAAAAGGGGAGCAAGAATGATGTAGTGAGAAATAAACTTTGAAAAAGAGACGAAGAACTGGAGGTAAAAGAAATCTATTTTTTTTTTTTTGTCTCTCTCCTTCTCACTTTCAACGAGTGCAACCATTCCTCTAGTATCTATTCGGCATGAAATCGTGTGCTGCGCCGAATCTTCTCTATCTTCACCTTTTCCCGAACAAATTCCTTCCACTGCTAGGCTCATCGCAGTGGTCGGAGGCAGCTATTCTCTTCTTCTTTTTTTCCTCATCCCGTTTTACTTTTCGTAGCTGCGTGCCAGTTTCGAGGGCGTCTTTAAAAGAGAAGAGGGATTCTCAGGTGGACAGATGCAGGCACGGAAAAGAATTAGCGAAGGAGAGGGGAAAAAAAAAGCTCTTAGTGATGAGATGCGGAAGAGAAAACAGTAGGGCTTCAGTTGCCAGCTGAAGCACACATGAACACACAATCTTGGCAAGAAAAGAAAGAGGGGGGGGGATTATTTTTTGTGGTACTGCACACAGTACTGTGGATGAAATAAAAGCGCAAAAGTGAAAAGAGTCTCTGTAAAGCGAGAATGACTGCGGCGACGGCAAGAGCTTAAAAACAAAACAAAAGGAAGAAAATAACGCAAAAGACATGGGGGGGGGGAGGAGTGAAAATATGGCAATAACAATTTCTTAAAGAATGACGAAGGACGAATGCGACTGGTCAGATAGTAGCGTGGAAACTGCAGTAAAAGAAGCAAAACAAGAGCTAACTTTTCGACATACTGTTTCCGAAAGCAAAAGTAGGATTAAAGGGAAAATAATTTTTGCAGAAGAAGAAAGGAGTACTTTTCTTTTTAGTTAAAAAAAAAAGTGACAAAGAAAAGAGAAGAAGAGAAGGTAAAACAATGGAAGTCTCAGTGGTAGGGCGGAAGAAAAAGAACAAGCGGTCTACACGTGCTGTAATAGAAGCAGGTGAGTAAAATAATCAGCAAGGTGTAAACGGGAAGGATCGAATAGTAGAAGCGGCGAACACCACGACACAGAAATGAATGTCACGGTTGCGTGTTGTGTGTGTGTGTGGTGTGTGTGTGTGTGTGTGTGACTGTTGTGTGGGGGTGGTGAAAAGAAGGTACAGGTTATACAAGTTTCCATTTGCTTCACTCACTCACACACTCACATCCGATCATCGTAATCGACTCACGTTGTGTTGTTGCTCGGAGTCGCTTAGATTGTCCTTCAGTTTCTGTCCGGACATTTCATTACCGTCTTCGCATATACTGCGCGAGAAAGCAAGTGTCTGCCGATATATAAATAAGACGGCCTACTTCTGCATATTATACATGGTGGTTCCCTCCGTCCTGTATCACTTTCTTCTTTCACATTAATATTCTCTACAACTCGAACACCTGTCCTTTCAGCCAGTGTCGCGCGCGAGAAGAGCTATCTTCGCCCGCAGGACGGCTTTCTGGCGATGCGCTGTCTCAGCCGCAGCTGTCCCGCGCCGGATGCGGATGCCCGCAATCTTTGCTCGCAACTCTTCCACGTGGCTGCAACTCGCACACGCCATTGTGGTGGCGACAGGGGGGAGGGGGCGGGAGGAGGACGTAGTGCGCGGCGTGCCACAGCAGCACCGCTGCTCGCATTATCGCGTGCTGCCCCCGCCATACGGCGGCGGGCGCCGTACAAGTGTGTTGGTGGTGTGTGCGTGTGTCGTCGCGCCGCCGAGTGCGCAGAGAGGAGATAGAGGTGTGGCAGGTAGGGAGGCTCTGCGCTCGCAGCGGGCAGCGGGGTGTTTGGCGGCGGCTCCCCGCGCGCACGTCTCGACACGCGGGGGAGGGAGGCGGGGGGCGGCGAGCCTCAGCCCAGCAGCGTCGCCAGCAACAGCGACAGAGGGCGAGGGGGCGGCCGCGAGGCGGGCGGCGCTGAGGTGGAGCGCGGCGTCCCCCCGTGCGTCCATCGCCACACGCTCCGCGTACGGCCGACACGTGATGGACCGCCGGCCTGTACTTGGTGGACATGGTGAGGAGGCTGATCGTCTGGCCAGCACGCTCACACGTGGCGTCGCGGCTGCCGCCGAAACCGACGTGAAGGTCTGTGCGGACGGCGGTCACACGTGACGGGGCAGGCGAGTGCGGAACACAGGGTCGCGGTAGCCGCTGACAGAGACCGGGAGGCGGCGTCAAAGCAGCGGCTGCTGCTTGCGGCGACGGAGCCGGGCATGTAGCCCTCCTCCACGTTGGCGCAGTAGTGTTGGAGTACGGCGACACCGCGTTGGGCAGTAGGTCCATCAGCTGCGCACGCGCCGCCGTACGTCGCGGGTCGGAAAGTACTGGAAGTTGCGTGTGCAAGGACGACGGAGCGAGGAGGGCGCGTCGTCATATTGGGCGATGTTGCACAAGGTCCCGCCCGCCAGACGAATCATACGTGACAGGACGGTTCTCCGCCGACGGCGGGGGTCACCGC
>JAQOSZ010000115.1:0-16987 GCA_030347455.1 Kentomonas sorsogonicus | reverse complement strand
TCTGCAAATCCATCGCGAGCCCTACCATGATGTGCACTCGTGGTCGCTGCGGGCTCGGCACGTGTGCTCTTGGGCGGTACAATGAGTCTCTGCCGCTCGACTTTCAGTACTTCACTTACCCCACCTTTGGTGGCGTACAGCCGCTTATGGACTACTGTCCGGCTGAAGTTCCGTTCAGTGACGGCTACTGCGGCACCATCTCCACCGCTACTGTGCCCGGCTCCGTCGCCGGACGAAACAGCCGCTGCCTCGATGCCCAGGCGCGCACAACCGATCAGACCTACATTTACTCACTCCCAGCAATCTGCCTCCCCATCACGTGCGACGCCGCCTCGCAGACTTACACTGTCGGCTTCAGCGGGACTACCACGCGCCGAACGTGCAGAGGCGCTGGCGAGATTATTTACGTTGGCGGTCTCTCTTCTACGTACATGAGCGGCGTAGTGATGTGCGCCGCTTACGCCGACGTGTGCAACGACATCGAGTGCCCAGGACTGCCGTCAGGCGGCGACGCCGCGCTCCACCTCAGCGCCGCCCGCCTCGCGGCCGCCCTCCTCGCCGTCTGCGCTCTGCTGGCGACGCTGCTAGGCTGAGGTCGCCGCCTCCCGCCTCCCTCCCCCGGCGTGTCGAGACGTGCGCGCGTGGAGCAGCCGCCAAAGACCCGCTGCCCGCTGCCGAGCGCGAGCCCTCCCTTACCTGCCCCCTCTATCCCCTCTCTGCGTACTCGGCGGCGCGACGACACGCACACACACACACGCACACACACGCACACACACGCACACACTTGTACGGCGCCCGCTGCCCTCCGCGCCACACCTGCCGCCGTGACCACGCAGACACGACTCAATGACCTGCACGACGGCATTGGCGTGAAGTGCGCTGAGGGGAGTCCGCACACAGCACACACCACGCTGCCTCATCGTGGTGGACAGTACGAAACAGCATCACAACACACATGCCAATACTAGTCGATTCTCTTTTTCTTAATTGGCTTCCCCTCCTCCTGTGCCCCACACAATCTTCTCGGAACTGCCATGCCGAACGCTCCGGTGCTCTAGGCAACAAGCCGACTGCTCTCATCGGGACTACGTACACGCATACTAGTGTTAAGAGACGTCCCTTTTTGTTGCACTCCGCTAATTTCCGTCACAACCCAATTGCTCTTCTCTTTATTGTTTATTCCTTGTCGAGCAAAGCACTTGCCGCAGTGGAGAGCATTTTTGCAGAGTGCACCTCTCTGGCCCTTCAGCAAGGCCCAACCCCAGCGCCATTTCTCTCTTTTTCGCTTCCCTTCTCCCAGATATTGTGCTCGTTTTTTGCTTCAATTCGCCTTTCTCTGAGAATCAGTATTAAACCATCCCGATTCTGTCTCCCCTCGCAAAACTGGGGTTTTGGCCTTATCCGTTCGAATCGCTTTTTCCAACGCTTTTCTCCACCATTTTTTTCTTGTGCTCCGCAGCTGTCGTGTGAGCGCCGCACTTCCAGTATTCAGTTGGACTCTCTCCCCTTTCACTGAAACTCGTGTGAAGCACCTCCTTTTTTGTTTTTGTCCTCCCACTTCTGGTTGCTTCCTCTTCACCTGGGTTGCTGCTCGAGATATGGACTTGCTTCTTAAAAAAAAAAAAAATGGTCATTTTATCTAACTGAACGCGATAGATCTTACTAGTCCCCCCCCCCCTCTTTCTCTCTTCTCTTCCCTGTTTCTGTTCGTATTTCCACTTTTGCTTGCTTGAATCGCTTTTTTTTTTTTTTTTGATCTTTTCACTTTATAGCCTCCTCTCCTCTTTCTCTCTTCATCCCCCCCCCCCACTCTTTTCCTCTTTCTATCTGTTTGCGACGAGGCTTTTATTTATTTGTTTTTCCCCCACTGTTAAAAGCGTATTTTCCTTTTTGACTATACAGATGTTGCTTCCCTCTCCCATAACACGAGCCGTATCGTAGCGTATTTTATTTTTAATTGCCATTTTCCCTTTACTGTATCTATTTTTAGACGATTCTTCTTTTGTTTTATTGTATCTCTCTCTCTAAGCTGTGTGTTCAGAACCTTCTTTTCCCCCGCCTCTTTTGTCTCCTCTTTGTGTGTGCTCTTTTTCTATCACGCAGACACGCTAGGAAGTCAGTGCGACAGCTAGAATTTGGACTTTTGCACAAACTGGCAAGATTACACCAAATTCATATAAAGCAGTTGCGGTAACATAAACAAAAAAGAAAAGAAGGGAACATTTCTCTCGCAATGAAAGGGACAGATCTATGACAATAGTTTCCTTCCCCACGTTGTAGGGGAAAATCAGCTACGGACTAACACAACAATCAAAAAAAAAAAAGAAACATAAAGAAAGAAAGAAAGAAAGAAATCAAGAAAGAAATAAAGACTTAATAAGACGGGAACGTGTGAGCAGACAAACAAAAGAGCTAACTGCTGGACAAACAGTCCTTGAGCGGCTCGTCCCTGCTCTTGAAAAGGTAACAGGCGGAGAGATGCACGCATTGTAACTGACCTTCGAGGAAAGCCCTGCTTTTACTGCGCTGCTTCACGTCGGTACGCATTTTTAGTCAAGATCTCATGAGCATGCATAGCTATCCTAGTTCACTGTCGCCTTGCGTAATGTGCACTGCTATGCGCTAGAAAAAAAACAAGAAGAAAAAAACGTTGACGAATCCATTCACATTGTTAGTCTTAGTTAGCTTTTTGTCTTCAAGTTAAATTCCCCCTCTCTCTCTCTCCCATTAATTATGCGGCCCTACCTGAAGAAATGGTGTGAGCCCCTTCACTTTCTATTGTGCCTTTTGTTTTCTCTCTTGGCAGACTGTCCGCTCATCTCTTCTTTAGATGTCGTGCCTCTCACCATTGTAGCGCCACAGCTTTAGAACGTCCGCGCGGGCTGCTGGTTTTTCGTCTATCATTTCTCTCAATATTTCTTTTTCATTTCCAACACTACCTCCTCTCTCTTTCATTTTGTCGTTTTCTTGTACGATCGGTGTTGGTTGCTTTTTTTTTTTGTTGTTGTAGTTGTTGTTGTTATTGTTGTTGCAATTGATTTTTGTTGACTTTATTGCTGCGATTGTTGTCATAGTCATTGAGATTGTTCTGGTGCATATACGTTTTGTTTTGCTTTCGTTGTTGTGTGGTGTACCGCTATTCCTATTCGACATTCTATGTCTCGTGTCGTTCTTGTTTTCTGTGGGTGCGCATCCGTGCGAGAGACTCCCACCTTCTCTTTCCCAGCATTGCCTCGTTCTTTGCGCCCCCACAGACTTGTTACAACACTTGCGTCGGAGACACGCACTTCAGCATGGTGATTGCCAGATTTGCCATTTTAAATTGAAAAATAAAACAGCATTATTTGCAGGGGGGAACGCGGCACTGTAAAATGTTACTCTGCCTCTCCTTTATCCACTCTCGTTCTTGCCCAAGCGTCCTACCCACGTGCCGCGCCTCTGACGTCCGCGCCGCCATCGGTAACGTTGTAGAGAACGGCACATACGGTTAGGACTGGCGTATTTAGTTTTCTGTACATTACGCAACATGACACACGATTGGGGAAACCGACAACTCCCTGCGCGAATCGCTTCGTGAGGCATTACTGCGCGCTGAGTGAGTTGTCCCGTCCTCGTCCCTTAATATCACACACACAAACACACACACACATGCACATACACGCACCAATTTCAAAAACGCTGCACTCTTGCACTCTATCACTCACGCCGGCCCAAGATAAAAAGAACCACACCGCTAGCCATCCCCATATCACCCTAGAGTATTCATACCCACTCGTCAGAAGCTCTCTCCTTCTTTCTCTCTCTCCCGCACCCCCCTCGACCCCCAGCACCCCTGCCATGCTCGCCCCGCACGCCCCGCGCCTCACGGCGCTGCTGCTGCTGCTGCTGGCCGCGTGCGCCGCCGCCCTCGCGCTGGCGCACCCCGCGCCCGGCCTGACGCCCAAGGTCGAGCACACGTGCATCCACGACAGCCTGCCCGGCGTCCAGCAGCCGGTGCGTGCGCTGAGCCGCGAGCCCGCCGTCGCGCGCGGCGCCGCCGGCACCAAGGCCTACGGCCCCATCCGCATCCACTTCGTCACCCTCGAGGTGGGCGACGGCTGCCAGCGCGCCGGCCAGGTCATCAACACCAAGGACGGCGAAACCGTCACCTGCACAGCCGACGACATCCTCACCGACGCCAAGCGCGACGTGCTGCTCAACAGCCTCCTGCCCGACGCCGCCGCGCTGCACTCCAAGTACCTCCAGGTGGAGCGCCTCACCGCCCCTCGTCCCCGACCCGCTGTCCGCGCCGGCTCTATCTGCAGCCAGTACACGCAGGGCGCCGACGACACCGTCAGCGGCTTCGCCGACACCGACTTCGTCATCTACGTGTCGACGCAGCCGACGGCCGGCAACACCATCGCGTGGGCGCTCACGTGCTTCAACGACGACGGCAGCGGCCGGCCGGTTGTCGGCGCCACCAACATCAGCCCCAAGTACATCTCCGATGCCCGCTCCACCGTCCGCGTCGTGGCGCACGAGATGCTGCACGCGCTCGGCTTCAACTACTACAACTTCCAGAGCCGTGGGCTGACGGCGAAGAAGACGGTGCGCGGGCTGAGCCGCGACGTCATCACGTCGCCGCAGACTGTGGCCAAGGCGCGGGAGCACTACGGGTGCTCGTCGCTAGACCACATGGAGCTGGAGAACGAGGGCGGCAGCGGCACCGCGCAGTCGCACTGGAAGCGGCGCAACGCGGCGGACGAGCTGATGGCGGGCATCTCGAGCGACATGGGCTACTACACCCCCATCACCATCGCCGTCATGGAGGACCTCGGCTACTACCGCGGCACCTACGACTCCGCCGAGGCGATGCCGTACGGCAGCGGCCGCGGCTGCACCTTCCTGACGGACAAGTGCGCCGTCAACGGTGTGTCGCAGTTTCCGGAGTTTTGCGGCGGTGACCCCACCGCGTCGGCGGAGACCGTCTGCTCGTATGATCGTCTGGCGGGCGGTTCCTGCAACATCGCCCAATATGACGGCGCCCTCCCGTCGTCCTTCCAGTACTTTTCCGACCCGACGTACGGCGGCGGTGCGCAGCTGATGGACTACTGCCCAACGGTGTCGCCGTACTCCAACACCTACTGCGCCAACGTGGAGGAGGGCTACATGCCCGGCTCCGTCGCCGGCAGCAGCAGCCGCTGCTTTGACGCCGCCTCGCCGGTCTCTGTCAGCGGCTACCGCGACCCTGTGTCCGCACTCTGCCTGCCCGTCACGTGTGACGCCTCCGCACAGACCTTCACCGTCGGTTTCGGCGGCATTCGCACCGCCACGTGTGAGCGTGCTGGCCAGACGATCAGCCTCCTCACCATGTCCACCAAGTACAGCGGCGGCTCCATCACGTGTCCGGCGTACGCGGAGGTGTGCGATGTGCAGGACGCAGTCGGGCGACGCCGCGCTCCACCTCAGCGCCGCCCGCCTCGCGGCCGCCCTCCTCGCCGTCTGCGCTGTGCTGGCGACGCTGCTGGGCTGAGGTCGCCGCCTCCCGCCTCCCTCCCCCGGCGTGTCGAGCAGGCGCGCGGGGAGCCGCCGCCAAACACCCGCTGCCCGCTGCCCGCTGCCGAGCGCGAGCCCTCCCTTACCTGCCACCTCTATCCCCTCTCCGCGCACTCGGCTGCGCCATGCCACGCACACGCACGCACACGCACACACAGCTGCGCGGCGCCCGCCGCCGTATGCGGGGGGCAGCAGCGATAAGCGAGCAGCGGTGCTGCTGTGCACGCCGCGCACTACGTCCTCCTCCCGCCCCCTCCCCCCTGTCGCCACCACCAATGCGTGTGCGAGTTGCACACACGTGGAAGAGTTGCGAGCAAAGATTGCGGCATCCCGCATCCGGCGCGGCAGCTGCGGCTGAGACAGCGCATCGCCAAGAAGCCGTCCTGCGGGCGAAGATAGCTCTTCTCGCGCGACACTGGTGAAAGGACATGTTTCGAGTTGTAGAGAAGATTAATGTGAAAGAAAAAGTGATACAGGACGGGGGAAACCACCATGTATATATATGCAGAAGTAGGCCGCTCTTATTTATATCGGCAGACACTTGCTTTCTCGCGCAGTATATGCGAAGACGGTAATGAAAGTCCGGACAGAAACTGAGGACATCTAAGCGACTCCGAACAACAGCACAACGTGAGTCGATTACGATGATCGGATGTGAGTGTGTGAGTGAGTGAAGCAAATGGAAACTTTATAACCTGTACCTTCTTTTTCACACACACACACACACACACACACACACACACACAACACACACACACACACACACAAACACACCACACACGTGACACTTATTTCTGTGTCGTGGTGTTCGCCGCCTTCTACTATTCGATCCTTCCCAGTTACACCTTGCTGATATTTTACTCACCTGCTTCTATTACAGCACTTGTAGACCCGCTGTTCTTTTTCTTCCGCCCTACCACTGAGACTTTCATTGTTTTACCTTCTCTTCTTCTCTTTTCTTTGTCACTTTTTTTTCAACTAAAGAGTAAAAGTACTCCTTTTTTTTCTGGAAAAACTTTTTTCCCTTTAATCCTACTTTTACTTTTGGAAGCTGTATGTCGAAAAGTTAGCTCTTGTTTTGCTTCTTTTACTGCAATTTCCACGCTACTATCTGACCAGTCGCATTCGTCCTTCGTCATTCTTTAAGAAATTGTTATTGCCATATTTTACTTCCCCCCCCCTCCATGTCTTTTGCGTTATTTTCTTCCTTTTGTTTTGTTTTTAAAGCTCTTGCCGTTGCCGCAGTCATTCTCGCTTTACAGAGACTCTTTTCATTTTGCGCTTTTATTTCATCCACAGTACTGTGTACAGTACCACAAAAAAAAAAAATTTCCCCCTCTCTCCTTCTTTTCCTGTCAAGATTGAGTGTTCATGTGTGCTTCAGCTGACAACTGAAGCCCTACTGTTTTCTCTTCCGCATCTCATCACTAGCAGCTTTTTTTTTCCCCCTCTCCTTCGCTAATTCTTTTCCGTGCCTGCATCTGTCCACCATGAGAATCCCTCTTCTCTTTAAAGATGCCCTCGAAACTGCACGCAGCTACGAAAAGTAAAACGGGATGAGGAAAAAAAAGAAGAATAGAATAGCTGCCTCCGACCACTGCGATGAGCCTAGCAGTGGAAGGAATTTGTTCGGGAAAAGGTGGATAAGTTAAGATTCGGCGCAGCACACGATTTTATGCCGAATAAATACTAGAGGAATGGTTGCACTCGTTGAAAGTGAGAAGGAAGAGACAAAAAAAAAAAAAAGATTTCTTTTACCTCCAGTCTTGTCTCTTTTTCAAAGTTTATTTCTCACTACATCATTCTTGCTCCCTTTTATCTCTTCACCATCCGCTAGTACCCGTCCCCGAAACAATCCTTCCGTCACTGTCTCCATAGTGCGTTAACATGTTTGCCAAAAATTGAATCACTGGAACATTTCTTTTTTTTTACTGTTGAAATACATGGAATATCTTTCTGTTTTCATCCGCATCTCTAATTTTATCCTTCACTTTAACTCTTATTTTTCTCTCTTTTTTTTTTTTTAAATCCGTGCTTTCGTACAGGCTACACGCTGAAGAGAAGGAATTGAGCCTTGTATAATGTCTTTTCATTTTCAAGTGTTTTTTCCTAATGACGTGATTGCTACGGGGGACGCGTTGCACTTCCTCTTCCCTCGAGACTGGTGTCTCTGTCCACCTCTGACCTTGTTTCCGCGGGCGTTGGACAGCTGCAACTTCTCCCGCGACCCTACTGCCCATTGTGAGAGTCGTACCTGTTCCCCGTCGTTCCCCCGTGAGTCATGTCTTTTTTTTTTTTTCAACATGTTTTCGCTTGTTCTCTCTTAGCTTCTCTCTTGCGGGTCGCCGGATCTCGCTGCCGCGGCGCAGGGGTACCCGATGGCCCCTGGCGACACATTCGTCATCGACGTGGACAGGTTCATTCGCACGCCTCTTAGTTCCGCCCTGCTGAAAGAAGTGCGAGAGAAGACGAAAACACACATCGTGTACTAGCTACGAAAGACAAGAAGTTCTTTTTTTTTCAAATTGTTTTTACCTGATTTTTTTTTTCAGTCAGAGTGGAAACAGCGGTCAGCACCTTGAGGAACCGCGAAGCTCTCTCTCTCTTTCTTTCTCGGTCTGACACAAATGTTGGCTTCTCAACTCTTTCTTTCCGTATTTGTTTGTTGATATAAGTGGTGTTAGGACGTGCACAAAATTCTCCCCACAGCTCTACCGTTCCTCTGTCATCACAATATCGGCAATGTCGAATGCTATGAAGAAAATCGAAACACACACAACAACAAAAAGAAAAAATATGCTTTGCAGTGGATGTGTGGGCTGCCAAGAGACTACACTCGACACACAGACGGTGCAAATCGCCACAAACGCACTGCAGCATCCAGCCACGCTGACTTTCTTCCTCTGACGATACAGCAGATGGCAACGTCAAACCTGAAGCATATGGAACGTGTGTGTGTGTGTGTCTATTTCTCCTACCTGACGGAGTGCCAGAGGGGAAGAACCAAGGACGCTAATGCACTCTATCACATTATACTCTTCGGCTTTAAGTTGAATGCCACTGAATACATCTTAAAGACGCAACTACTGTACCAGCACATACCCTCCACCACCAACAGTCATCCGCCCCTGTCTTATACCAAGGCTTTAGCATAAACACTAGCTTACTGTTTGCCATCCCCATCCGACCCTAGAGTATTCATACCCACTCGTCAGTACCTCTCACTGTCTTTCCCTCTCTCTCCCGCACCCCCTCGACCCCCAGCACCCCTGCCATGCTCGCCCCGCACGCCCCGCGCCTCACGGCGCTGCTGCTGCTGCTGCTGGCCGCGTGCGCCGCCGCCCTCGCGCTGGCGCACCCGCGCCCGGCCTGACGCCCAAGGTCGAGCACACGTGCATCCACGACAGCCTGCCCGGCGTCCAGCAGCCGGTGCGTGCGCTGAGCCGCGAGCCCGCCGTCGCGCGCGGCGCCGCCGGCACCAAGGCCTACGGCCCCATCCGCATCCACTTCGTTACCCTCGAGGTGGGCGACGGCTGCCAGCGCGCCGGCCAGGTCATCAACACCAAGGACGGCGAAACCGTCACCTGCACAGCCGACGACATCCTCACCGACGCCAAGCGCGACGTGCTGCTCAACAGCCTCCTGCCCGACGCCGCCGCGCTGCACTCCAAGTACCTCCAGGTGGAGCGCCTCACCGCCCCCCTCGTCCCCGACCCGCTGTCCGGCGCCGGCTCTATCTGCAGCCAGTACAAGCAGGGCGCCGACGACACCGTCAGCGGCTTCGCCGACACCGACTTCGTCATCTACGTGTCGACGCAGCCGACGGCCGGCAACACCATCGCGTGGGCGCTCACGTGCTTCAACGACGACGGCAGCGGCCGGCCGGTTGTCGGCGCCACCAACATCAGCCCCAAGTACATCTCCGACGCCCGCTCCACCGTCCGCGTCGTGGCGCACGAGATGCTGCACGCGCTCGGCTTCAACTACTACAACTTCCAGAGCCGTGGGCTGACGGCGAAGAAGACGGTGCGCGGGCTGAGCCGCGACGTCATCACGTCGCCGCAGACTGTGGCCAAGGCGCGGGAGCACTACGGGTGCTCGTCGCTGGACCACATGGAGCTGGAGAACGAGGGCGGCAGCGGCACCGCGCAGTCGCACTGGAAGCGGCGCAACGCGGCGGACGAGCTGATGGCGGGCATCTCGAGCGACCATGGGCTACTACACCCCCATCACCATCGCCGTCATGGAGGACCTCGGCTACTACCGCGGCACCTACGACTCCGCCGAGGCGATGCCGTACGGCAGCGGCCGCGGCTGCACCTTCCTGACGGACAAGTGCACTGTCAACGGGGTGTCGCAGTTTCCGGAGTTCTGCGGTAGAAATCTTCAGGTCACTCCGCCGATGCGGTGCAGCCGGAACCGCTGCGCTGGCGCCACGTGCCCCGTGGAGCAGTACGACCGCTCTCTGCCGTCTGACTTTCAGTATTTTTATGACCCGACGTATGGTGGCAATGCTGCGCTTATGGACTACTGTCCAGTCCCGACGCCGTACTCCAACACCTTCTGCACTAATGTGGGCACCGCCGTGATGCCCGGCTCTGTACCTGGTTCCACAAGTCGCTGCCTTGACGGAAGTGTGTCAGTGAGAGGATTTCGCGATCCTGTGTCGGCGATATGCCTTCCCGTCACTTGCAGCGCGTCCTCCCAGTCGTTTTCTATTGCGTTCCGCGGCACGGACACCATTGCCACCTGCACCAGCGAGGGCCAAACGATCAATATGCGCGGCATGTCGAATGCATACACAGGGGGCTCCATCACGTGTCCGGCGTACGTGGAGGTGTGCAGCGGCGTGGTGTGTCCTCTCGGGGAGCCAGGCAAGGACGCTGTCGCGAGCCCCCGCGGCGCCGCCCGCCTCGCGGCAGCCCTCCTCGCCGTCTGCGCTGTGCTGGCGACGCTGCTGGGCTGAGGTCGCCGCGGCAAAGAGCGAAGGAGCCCGCGCAAAGTCCTCTTGCGTTTCAGTAGTTTTTCTTTTTCAACTTCCCTTAACAACCGTCTTCTTCTTCTTTTTCTTCTTTTTTTTCTTGCTCCTGTGTGTGCGTCTTTTTTTTTTTTTTTTTTTTTTTGTGCGTGTGTGTATGTTTATTTGTTTTATCCTTCGCTTCAATTTTTCTGCAATCAAAGCGGCAGGTTTCACAGCTTGATTTGAAGGTGTATTTTGACGTTATATTGCCCCCTCCGCCCCTCTCCCAAATACACAGAAACATCTGTTTCTTATATAGTGGTCCTCCAACCACTCTCCATGTACATCTTTTAATTTTTCTAATAAACGTTTGACCTGCTTTTTCTAGTACCCTAGGTTATTTGTGATACCTCTACCTACCCAAGTGCACTTTCTTTTCTGAGGACGCACTCCCGTTTGTTTGTTTTGCTCTGCGAAACACCGATGAAGCCACTAACGCGTCAGGACCGTCGCCTTCGAGGCTGTCGATTTCACTGCTGTCTTTGAATTTCTACAAGCCAAAAAAGAAAAGAAAATACACAGTGTTTTTTTTTTCTGCCGTAAAAAAGATACAGCAGTGACACAGGTGTGAAGGGTGCTTCCCTTGTGCTTTCCCTTTCAGCTTTTTCATATTTATCGGTGTTAGGGTCTGTTTCTACGTTCTTAGCTTGAAAACTGCGCTGTTTGCGTCCCGCACGCGATTCTTTCTTCTCCATACCTCTTCTTCGATTCTTTAGAAGTGAAACTGTTAGTGCGGCATCACGCACGCTGCGCAGCCCTGAAGGCACCTTACATGCCCGCTTACGTGAGCCTAAGCAGGAGTAATATGCCGTGCATCACTAGGTACTTGTCCACGACTGAAGCCGCGTGCGTTTCAACAACACATTCATTTTTGTACATCGCTGCTGCTCGTCAGTGGATATTTTTTTTTTTGTTGTTCTGCGGGAACGCTATGCTGATCTAACAAATTCATTTTTTGCTTTGCTGTACTGCGAAGACTTCAGCGTACGTTAGTACTTCACTTGCACACATTGGCGCACCTCCACACGCACTCGAAACACCACACCTCCTCACACACGCGCACACACATCAATAACCTTGTACTACTCACTCCATCACTAACGCCGGCTCAAGATAAAAAGAACCACACCGCTAGTCATCCCCATCCCACCCTAGAGTACTCAGGTACACTCGCCAGTGTCTCTCTCTCTCTCTCTCTCTCTGTGTGTGTGTCTTTCTCTCTGTCCCGCACCCTCCCTCGACCCCCAGCACCCCTGCCATGCTCGCCCCGCACGCCCCGCGCCTCACGGCGCTGCTGCTGCTGATGCTGGCCGCGTGCGCCGCCGCCCTCGCGCTGGCGCACCCCGCGCCCGGCCTGACGCCCAAGGTCGAGCACACGTGCATCCACGACAGCCTGCCCGGCGCCCAGCAGCCGGTGCGTGCGCTGAGCCGCGAGCCCGCCGTCGCGCGCGGCGCCGCCGGCACCAAGGCCTACGGCCCCATCCGCATCCACTTCGTTACCCTCGAGGTGGGCGACGGCTGCCAGCGCGCCGGCCAGGTCATCAACACCAAGGACGGCGAAACCGTCACCTGCACAGCCGACGACATCCTCACCGACGCCAAGCGCGACGTGCTGCTCAACAGCCTCCTGCCCGACGCCGCCGCGCTGCACTCCAAGTACCTCCAGGTGGAGCGCCTCACCGCCCCCCTCGTCCCCGACCCGCTGTCCGGCGCCGGCTCTATCTGCAGCCAGTACAAGCAGGGCGCCGACGACACCGTCAGCGGCTTCGCCGACACCGACTTCGTCATCTACGTGTCGACGCAGCCGACGGCCGGCAAACACCATCGCGTGGGCGCTCACGTGCTTCAACGACGACGGCAGCGGCCGGCCGGTTGTCGGCGCCACCAACATCAGCCCCAAGTACATCTCCGACGCCCGCTCCACCGTCCGCGTCGTGGCGCACGAGATGCTGCACGCGCTCGGCTTCAACTACAACAACTTCCTGAGCCGTGGGCTGACGGCGAAGCGGACGGTGCGCGGGCTGAGCCGCGACGTCATCACGTCGCCGCAGACTGTGGCCAAGGCGCGGGAGCACTACGGGTGCTCGTCGCTGGACCACATGGAGCTGGAGGAACGAGGGCGGCAGCGGCACCGCGCAGTCGCACTGGAAGCGGCGCAACGCGGCGGACGAGCTGATGGCGGGCATCTCGAGCGACATGGGCTACTACACCCCCATCGACCATCGCCGGTCATGGAGGACCTCGGCTACTACCGCGGCACCTACGACTCCGCCGAGGCGATGCCGTACGGCAGCGGCCGCGGCTGCACCTTCCTGACGAACAAGTGCGTGTCCAGCAACATCGCTCAGTTCCCCGAGTTTTGTGGCGGCACTCCTACTTCCTCAGGGGCAAACCAGCAGCCGATTGTGTGCACCCGTGACCGCTGCGCTGGTGGGTATTGTGGGTTTAGTCCGTATACCGGCAGCCTCCCGTCGTCCTTCCAGTACTTTACCGATCCTACGTACGGCGGTACCGCTGATCTGATGGACTACTGCCCCGTGATGTCGCCATACTCCAACACCTACTGCACCAACGTGCAAGAGCGGTTCATGCCCGGCTCCGTCGCCGGCAGCAACAGCCGCTGCTTTGACGCTGCCGCGCGCGTCGTGGTGTCGGGCGGCACGTCCACGGTGTCTGCACTTTGCCTTCCCGTCACATGCGATGCCGCCTCACAGACCTTCACCGTTGGTCTCGGCGGTACCGGCGACGTTGTGACTTGCACGAGCGAAGGCCAGGCCATTTCTCTTGATGGTCGCTCTGCCACGTACGACAGCGGTTCTCTGCTGTGTCCGGCGTACGCCGACGTGTGCAACGACATCGAGTGCCCGTTGGGCGACGTAACACCATCAGGCAGCGGCGACGCCGCGCTCCACCTCAGCGCCGCCCGCCTCGCGGCCGCCCTCCTCGCCGTCTGCGCTGTGCTGGCGACGCTGCTGGGCTGAGGTCGTCGTCCCCCGCCTCCCCCGGCGTGTCGAGCAGGCGCGCGGGGAGCAGCCGCCAAACACCCGCTGCCCGCTGCCCGCTGCCGAGCGCGAGCCCTCCCTTACCTGCCACCTCTATCCCCTCTCCGCGCACTCGGCGGCGCGACGACACGCACACACACGCACACACACGCACACACTTGTACGGCGCCCGCCGCCAGTGGCCGAGTTGGCACACAAGAGGCACGTCACCGGGGCTGTAGCGACCAATCGAGTGTAGCAACCGTAAGCTATAAGGGTAATGGCAACGTATTGTTGCGTATGACTCGCCAAGGCAGCAGCCCCCCCCCCCCCCATCTCCCCCGCCTCACGCGAACGGTCCCTGCTTCGAGGCAGCACGTGAATGCAACTGTGACTATTCAGATACCACGAACGACTAATGGAATCACATATGGCAAGGTAATTCACAACGCATAAGCCAGCAAAATGCGTTGCGTTACGTCAACAGTCCTGCCAGGGGGTGGCTGCTCGAACGGATTGCGGTCGAAAACAGAGATGGCACTTCAACGATATTGGAATGAGTTCGAGGAGAGCGCTAAACTGCAAACTGTATCTAAACGAGGACGTAGCGTCGGAGCATGCACACACACACACACACACACACACACACACAGACATGCGAGAGGAGTGCGAGGGCAATGTAATTATAGCACGCAGCCTCACTTTCCCCTTCACGTGTGAGGCCTTTTCTCCTCACGAGACTCCGAACTGCCTTCACATCCTGACATTTGTCGCCGACACTCTGATATTGCAGTATGGGCTTTCCAAACACCACGTGTAGATTTGGTGTCCTCCTTCTTTTTCGTTGTCACTTCTTTCATCGATGCTTTTCACTTCACCTCCCCCCCCCCCTCCCCGGCCCCTCTTTCTCTCTCTCTCTTGACATAACCGCCTCCTTCTTTCTTTCTTTTACCCTTTCCCTTTGAGCTTGAGGGTTCTTTTGACGCATGGTTTTTGCTGTTCCTAATTCCCTCTGTGATTTTGGATCTTTTTTTTTTTTTGCTTAACTTTGTGTGTTTCTTATATTTCACCATTTTTTTTTTTGCTTTTGCTTCCTTTTAAAGTGATGAAGTTAACAAAACCTCATCTCATTTTTTAAATTGATATTGTCATTCTCTGGTCATACATTACCTCTCTCATTTTTTCATTTTTTTTTCTTTTCTAACCCTCTTCTCCAGGAGAAACCAACGGTAAAATGCTGGCTGTGGAGACGAAAAATACCCTTTCCTTCTCCCCCGCCTTGCCTCCACCCTGTTTCTCTCTCTCTCGCTACAATGCCGTATTGCGCCAGCACGAAACTGGTCGAATGAAAAGGAGAGGACTCAACATATTTTTCGATATGTAGCATGAAAAAGCGCAGGGGGAGAGAAGAGATAAGAATGGTGCACTTTGGTAAAAGGAGGAGCTTCATGCTATAACCCACACATGGAAGTATTAAAAGTCTCTTTGAGAGTGTAATACAAAAGTCATGGCGAAACAAAAACAGTAACAACAAAAAGAGATGGCAGAGAAATTATATTTCTCAGCATGAATTTATCTTTTCGTATTCGCCTCGTCTTCTACGCAAGTTTTATTTCTCAATCTCAATAGTTTCTTTTTCGTTCCAACTGGCATACCACTGTGTCTAAACCTGCAGATACATTCTCCACGTTTCAAACACATGTAGTAGCACTACCATAACCATAACCATAGCCATCTTCCTTTTTTTTTTCTTTGATAGTTGCTTGTGTTTTTCTTATCCGGCAGTTATTTTTTCTTTTTAGAGAAGATTCTACTTGTCCTGTCCGTCTTGACTAGAAACTCTGAGGTCTATACACTTTACTGGTATAGATATGTCTTCAAACGGCTTCCAAGCTGATATAATCTCTTTTTTTTTTTCTAATATTGTGTGTTTCCAATCAATTTCTTTTTCTGCCGGGGGAAAAAAATGTTCTTCTGTTTCCATACTGTACCGTTCTTCTATACGTTTTTGCGCCATCTATATGTATCAATGACCATGTAGAAGGCGAGCGTCCCAAAGTGCTGAAATAATGTTCACTTCTGCAATGGAAAGAGTAAAGCAAAAAAAAAAAGTAGGAATGAAGTACGTGAATTTTCTCATGCGGCACATGCCAAGTAAAACGCGCGCGAGGGATAGATAGATGTGGGATCAACACACGCTTCGGCCCTTTTTTCTTCCCCCCCCCCCCTTTTCCCATTATCTTTCTTTTGATATCGTTGTTTGCGACTACCTGTGACTCTTAATGCGGTGGCTGAAAGGCCTAGCACTAAAAGCACAACACCCGTAGTGATAGCATCGAGTGAATTTGCGCACACCTTCTCGAGACGAATGCGATGGGCACTCAGGCTCGATGTATGCACTCCCTTCTCCAACCCTCCCCCTCCCCCCCCTCCCCTCCCCATCTCCCGTCCGCCACTTCTCGTCTCCCTCTCCTTCGATGGTGTTCGCCACGACAATGCGTAACAACAGAAGCATAGGATTCTTTAGTTCTATTTTGGCAAGACGAAGTGTCTGTTAGGGGAAAACAGGCATAGCACGTAGCGGGAGCCGTGTGCAGCAGCACCACGCCCCTGAAAACGATGCGGGTGTTTCGTCCGGCACCTCTGAGTGCGTGTTTGTTCGCAGCTGGCACCGGCTGTGCGCGGCCCCTCCTGCATGGGCGGCGCCAGCTGCACGGCGGCGGCGCGGCGGCGCACAGCGTGACGGCTGCGGAGCTGCGCGCGGCGCTGGAGACGCTGGGGCTGGCGGAGAGCTGCAGCGACGACGAGGTCAAACAGGCGTTTCAGGCCTTCGCGAAGCGCCACCACCCCGATCTGCAAAGTCCCGGCGGCAGCGGCGGCAGCGGCGGCGGCGGCGAGCGCATGCGTCGCGGCACAGAGGCGTACCAGTTGCTTCGGCGCACCGACTACCACGCGCGCCGGATGGTGCTGCGGGAGGGCGGCGCGCGGCGGCGGTGGCAGGACCGGCGCGGCCCGGGCAGCGCCAGCGGCGACGAGGAGATGCACGCCAAGGGCTACTACACGGAGGAGGAGCTGCGGCGCGCGCGGGCGGCCTACGCAGGCAGCCGCGGCGCCTCTAGTCGGCTGCGGCGGCGGCGGGAGCAGGAGCGCGCGCGCGAGGCGGAGGCGCGGGCCGCGTACGATGCCTCCTTCCGCCGCTACCAGTACACCACCCCCTACGCCACCTCCTCCTCCTCCTCCCCCAGCTCCGGGTCCGGCGGGGGCGGGGGGGCCCCGGCGCGGCTGGCGGCGGCGCTGCGGGCGGCGGCGCGGGCGGGGTGCGGGAGGACGCGGCCGAGACGCGTCGCGCGATGGCCTACGTGCGCGACCGCTACCGCGCCGACCACTCCTTCGCCGGCATGGACGGCAGCCGCTACAGCGCGGCCGCACAAGCGGGAGGAGCAGGCCGGAG